>WSUD01000104.1:0-36194 GCA_019633495.1 Tulasnella sp. 427 | reverse complement strand
GATTTCAAGGGTGCGGATCAGAACGTATCCGAGGAGAGCTGAGGACAGTGACTTGCACAGCTCTCGGGGAATTGCCTTGTCGGATTTGAGCAAGAAGCTGGTTTTGTTTAGGAAACCACAGATCACAAAGCGCCCGTTGACAAAGAAGACGTTCCGAACGCGCGTGTCGATGTTGACGAGGAGGGTGTTCATGAGCTCGGAGCCGCGAGGTGGCTGACCGGAGGAGAGGTAGATTGCCGCTGCCAGACTCAGGAGGAACTGCCGGCTCCTTTCGAGAGCCTCGTGAACTCTGGAAACGTATGGGATCACCTGGCCATCGATCACCGTGCAGAACAGATCCGAGTTCGCCATGGTGGCAATGCATTCAATCTCGGCGTTTTGCAAGTCCACGTTGAGCGGATGCCGAAGAAAGTTGTAGTTAGCTGCGCGTTGGGAGAGGGCATCTCCGATGGTGTCGGTCACGTGAGGAGGATCCACCTCGCCGAAAAGTCCATACGCAGTCCAAAGCTGAAAGAACCCCTCAACCGCCTCGACCACCGAGCTGCGGACCATGCACTTGAACTCGCTGACCCAGATGCGATAGCCATCAAACGAGTAAACCGGTTCTCCCTCGTCCAGTCCCCACACGAACCGTCCGATGCGATTGGTGCTGCGAGCAAAGACCGCGGTGAGATGAAGCATCTGGCGGATCCATGCAAAGGGCGTGTTGTGGCCTTCACGGATCCATTCGACGAGCGACAGGACAGCATGATGGAATGTGACGGTGGCTGTTGGATCACATGACGCGAGGTCGGCGATGACCATGATCGTCGCCCTGGCGCAGTACTCAAGCCCGGCAAGAAAGGGAGAGATGTGAACGGGGTCCGAGACGATGTTCCCTGGCTTGATGCTGGACAAGATGGTGTAGGTGATGAGCGGGTGTTCTGCGCCGTCCTTGCCCCCGAGTTCCTGTCTCAGCAAGACGCTGGAGAGAAGCACCAAGGCTTCCGCACCCATGTTTGCCGTGTCGGCTGTCTGGGGTGACGGATGTTGAAGATATTTGAGGTAGCAGGTGATCTGGTCGCGCTGGAGCTTTGAGAGCGTGAATCGGCGTTGGTTAGGCGGTGCATCCCTTCCATTGAGGACCATGGTAATGAATCCTGCCCACGAAGTCGCGTATCGCTTCTTGGTGTCCGCTGTCACTTCGCCAAACGGCATCGTTACGATCACCACACTGAACGAACGCAGAGGTGAGCATGTCAAGCGCAATCGCAGGCCACAACTCGCGGATCGCACTCACGTGGGAGAGTTGATCTGACAGCAAGCAACATAGTTCTCGGGCAGACAGAGATCGAAGCAGCGATCGATCATCTGGAGGCAATGCTGAAGCACGACGGGGCCCCAGGATGCGGACTTGAGCGAGGTGAGCTCCTGAAGCGCCTGGACTTCTTTGACGGACATCTTTCCAATCCACCTTCCGAAACCGCTGATCTTCAAGAACGGATGGGTCTTTCGTGGATCGTCGTGGGGAACAATTTGAGGCTTGAAGAGGTCCTTGCGCATTTCGAGCCGGGTGAGTAGGATCTCGCCAGCGGAGGTCTGAGCGGGCGCGATGGTTTGGACTGGGATGGATGGAATCACTCCACCCTGGTTAGAGTGAAAGAGGGTTTGAACGCGCCCAGAGACGACATCCTTTGGGACCATACGACGGCCGCCGTTGATGGTACTGAGATACTTGGACCAGGCATGACCAGGCGACCTGCGATGCTTTTGAGCCATCTCCTCGCTTTCCGATGCCCATCCGCACTCCTCGCACCACCAGCCCGGCAGCTGCTCGAGCCAGGAGCATTGGTAGTATCGTCCGGACGCGCGGACCAACGCGACAAGGTCCTTCACGGAGTCGGCATTGCAAAGGGTGTGCTGGGTGCTGAGCCCCTTGAGCACGGATGGCGTGACTGAGGGGATTTTGTGTAGCTCGACCAGATGTTTGTGAGCCCGGTCCCATGCAAAGCACCGACGACAAAAGAGACAAATAATGACTTTCAGCGGAAGAAGAATGGCCAGTCCCGCGTGGGTCAGCGAGTCGAGGTGGAGAAGGGACCAATAAGCGGCGCCTTCCTCTGGACCTGCAGAGGCAGCAGTAAGCATGCAAAAAAGAAGGGCGAAAACGCAACAAACACAGCGGACGAACCTCCCAGAGGCTGGACAGCAATGGCGGGCGAGGCAATGGTGAGGCCTCCCATAGCCTGATCAACTCCGACATGGTCTTGAGCGGTGTCCATGTCCATCTGGTGGGCTTCGTCGTCTCTCTCTTCGTCATCGGAGTCCAGTACTGCCTGACGGGACAGGGGAGAAGGAACGGTCGGGGTGTGCTGCGCTGAAGCGGAGCGGGAGCCTGAGTGGCTGCGAGTCGGATTCAACTGTACGCTTCGCCGTCTCGCTAGGCGAACGGGACCGGGCCCTTCAGGCTCAGGCGCGATCGAATTGCTGTGCTTGGCTCTCCAGTGTCTTACTAACGAGTGTACCGTCTGATACTCCTTAGGACAGTTGTTGCAAAGGAACTTTCCGCTCTGCTCAGAGTTCCACACGATCATCTCGAGGCCATCGGAGAACGTGTGTAGCGATGAGGTCCTATGCGTAGTTTTAGCATGATGTACCAACGCACTCCGGGGCTATCGCCTACCAGTCTTTGTTGGCATAGCTGCGCGTCTGTGGTGTAAACTCGTGAGCGGCCATTGCGACGCCAGGTAGGATCAGTGGTAGGGAGTAGTTAGTAAGGGGAGCAATCGATGGTTCAGACTGGAATAACGCGCTTTTAGCGCAGCACGAGGAGGCGGGGGGCGGAGATCAAATTAGGTCCGAAATTAAGCCCCCTGCTGGTTATCGTTGTCCGCTCCACGACAGCGTCTCGCAGTCACTTATCACCCACCTTCCCTACTTCAGCGAATGTCAAGAGGCAGAAAAAAAAGTACCAACGTAGGAAGCGCGTCTGGGCGTCGCTGAGACATCAATCCGCTAACCCTGTCCATGCAGATCCCCCAGCCCAGCCCGGATTGGCCAACGGATGCCAGCAGTTTTGTTTCTGGCTCGGAGCCTCAGGTCAGGACGTGCCAACTTGCTTGGATATATGAGGCCGTTGAAAGATCTTCTGACTGAGTCTGCTCTCTTGCAGGTTGGTTGGAGTGGGCAGAGCGATGTCGGGAATGGACGGGCAGCGGAGAGAGGATCAGCGGCGTGGCAAGCTGAGTTGGATTCCCCACTAGCAGGCCCCCATCCCACAGAAGGCCGATCAGGTAGAGCTGCGCTGGCTCCGACTCAATAAGACATCGGGATTGACACTCTCTCTCATACCTAGCGCAAGGTCGGAAGCGGGTTCGCGACGCTAGGCCTTCCGGTGAGCAGCAGAATGTGGCCTCTTCAACGGATCCCCCATCTCCCAACGCCTCGCGCAAGAAGCGCAGAAGACATAATCAGCCCAGAGCGACCGCATCGCAAAGCAAAAGCCAGACGGCAGAACAGCGCACGGGAAGCAGTAGACGAAACGAGGGGGGACACGCAGAGGAGGATCAAGAATCCCAGCGGTCAGGCAATGAAGGCGTCGCTGGTCGCCGTCATGGAGAAGACGGAGCCGACAAGGGTGCTGAAGGTCGGATCCCCGAGGGCTCCCCACATCCTCCTCAGCAGACCGCCATCGAACGTGCAACACAAGCACTAGGCCCGATCGGAAGCCTTGTTGCCCAGCTCAAGCCAAATGCTCCTCGGGTCGATCCTTACCGAGGCGGAGAGGATCTTCAAGAGGCTCTCGACAAGGTACGGGCGTTGCATGACTTGGACGGACTAGAGTCGCACTTGTCTGATTCACTCTTGTACAGTGGAACGCGCAGGAGACCGCCTCAGCCGGCCTTGTTCAGGCGTTGCATGACCGAGAGCTTGCCCCGGACTCGACGGTCGACTTCCGATCACGAGCCCGTATCGGAACTGGACGGATCGACTGGATGGATCCTAATACTGTGTATTGCCAAGGCATTGTCAACAACCGGGCGCTCAACAAGAGCAACATCGAGAACATCTACAACAGTATCAAGCATCAGGGGCTTCAGGCCGAGATGCACCATCTTGTCGTTGTGATCCGACGTGAAGACGTCCCTGATGATGTCGATTGGACCATGCTTCCCAAACTCTCGTTCCTCACGCGCACGTACGTCGGCATCGTCGCTGGCAGTCACCGCATTGTAATCATCTTCAAGATGGTTGAAGACATTGACAAGCTGCTTTCTGTTGCGAAGAAGTACCTTGCTATTCTGCAGGAGGCGGCGGAGGAGGCTGACCTTGATCGTCTTGCGACGAAGGACCTCAGGACAACGCTCGACGACCTGAAGGGGCACATCAGACGCTTGACAAATCAGAGGAAGGCCCTTCTAGACTGGCCAGTGGACATTTACGACTGGGGTGAGTGACCGGCCCCACCTTGCGATGCTCCAATGCTGCTGACTGACGACTCTCTGACAGAGACTCTCTTCAGCAACAATCCTGAGGCCAAAGCGTTACGCGACCAACTTTCCCGAAATATCGTGCTAGCGCAGAAGGCCGAGGAATCACCGGAGCGGTTCGCGCAGCTGTATCGTTTATATGGTATGCAGCGGAAGGGTGAATCCCAGTCTCTGAAGAGAGGAGACGAGAAAGTGCTCTGGGCCTCTCTTCCATGGCGAAACTTCCTCGGCAGACTTGCTCAGTTTCCGGCATTCCGTCTAGAGCTCAAGGGCAAGATGGCCTCGTACTCCGATCTGGCGAAGCATGCGCATTGGCCAGGGGTAGGATACCATTTCTCAGCCACCAGTCACGTTACTGACCCTGCTGCCACCTTCTCACTGTCAGGCCGCCCTCCATTGCTTGGTCCACGGTCTTGAAGGGATCGAGCTGCTTTTCTCCGCGCCAGAAACGACCCCTCAAGTGGAGACCATTCAGTCCGATGCATACTGGAAGAGCTTGTTGGACGAGAAACTCGTGAGAAAGTTTGACGAGGCGTTTCTGAAGCATTCTGGAAAGTTGTTGCAGACCGGAGAGTTCGTGGAGTGGCGGCGCAATCATAGGGACCAATATTGGGACGAAATGGCGGAGATCGTTACGAAGCACCTGGAATCGGTTGCGAAGAAGGCGTCCGCTTCCCCTGGGGTGGAGTTCATTCGAATGCTGAAGACGACCATCGAGCCTCGTATCAAGATGTTGAACAAGAGTCGCGTGCTCCCGCTATACTGCAAGGAAATGAGGCAGCGTGTCTTTCACTGGTTCCAAACGCATGGATCCGCGTTCTATGCGGTAGGCAACTTGGCGCACTCCCGGTCGCTGTATCCTGACCGACCCAAACCAGGTTGCAGATCTGGCTGACCCCAACTGGATGACCTTCTCGACCAACAACGACAAGTTCCGCTACGGAGATGCTGGATCTCATATCGTGCAATGCATGCGATCACGGGTCGACGAGCAATCGGTGGCCACTGGAGACGAGGCCAAAAAAAAGCGCCGAGTGGAAGGCCACATCATCAACGCGCTCTTCGATTCCGCATGGCTTGAGCTGTCGGCCTGGCTAGCCGGGAGTCTCAAGTCGGATCCCGCAACCGGGGAAATGAAGAAGGAAGCGGCATCCGAGGGCCTTCCTCCAATGGATCCTATCGCCGAGAAGACGGTTAAGGCAACTCTTGGCAGGCTACGCCGCCTCACGGGTACTTCCGGCGCCGCTACCCAGAACACCGCGTACTTTGATCTGGTCCAGGAGGTCACGCGGAAACAGCGAGAGAAGCAGCCGACGCTACCGCCGAACATGGTTGGAGCGGTTGGCCATTGGTGGTACAGATGGGTGGACTGCCGCATCGTGGATGTCCATCGGGATTGGACAGCACAACTGGGAGATGTGCAGATCAAGCGGATGGTTGGGTCCTATCATCGTACAACGACGGGGGTTGAGTTTATGCGCGAGATTGGGAACCAGTCCAGCTTCCAGAACATCCTAGTCCGATTCAGGGATACTCCGTGCCATATCGAAAGGAGCGAGGCACTTTGCGGATGGTGGGCTTTGGACCTCACGGAGGCGCAGGTTGAGAACTTGCAGCGCGTTGAGCTTGAGACAGATGCGATCATGGTGGGGGACCTTCAAGCCGCATGCTGGACGGCATACGATGCGTTTGAGAGGAAGGCGCCGAGCAAGGCGAGAGCAGAATCCCCTCTTCCTGGAGCGGTGGCGACGGCAGACGAGACCAACGCAACCGACAAAACCGCTATGCATGAAGCGACCCATGCGCCTGACGAGACCGATGCACAGGAGGAGATCGAAGTGCAGGATAGAAATGATGCGCCGCGACCTGCCGCCACGCCCGGAGTCAGGCAAGCTACATCTCAAGCCGTTGGATTCGATCCATTCTGCATTGGTGCCTCTGTGCCGGATACTTCATTCTTTTTCGGCTATGCAAACATGTATTGGTTGGATCCGGGCAAGTGGCCGAGCTACGGGGACTGGGCCAGCATCGAACGGGCAATCAAAGGATGGGAGCAGCACGACGTGCGAGCCTTTGAGTGGGCCATCTCAGGTGAATGTGACCCGTACAAGGTGGGCCTGCTGGGTGAGCAGCTGAAGAGCAGTTGGCACGACATCATTGTGGGTTGTTGTTTCCCTCTCGGCGATCGTTGAGTTCTGCTGACATCTTTCCATCTACAAGCTGTGGGCTGTGCGGCAGGTTTCCGAATGTGAGAAGCCGGGTTTGTCTCGGGTTCCATTCCCAGGTGTTGAGCGATGCTTGCATGTCGGGATCTCCATCCGCTGGCTTGTGCGCGCGGCAACAAACACTCCCAACGGGAGATTCGCCCCGCCACACCTCCTGGAGTGCGCCAAGGCGTGGGCTCTTTTCGGGGTGCGGCCAGACTGCAGGGCATTGAATGTGACTGAGGATAGCATTCAGCGACTTGCATACGCGTTCCGGGAGAATCCAGAAGCCATCCGACCAGACCCTGATGGGTGGTTCGTATGGGCGTTGACATTTCTGACCAGCTGGAACTACCTCCAAGCGCGACCAACAACCGAATGCATCACAAGCATCGTGTCGGACCTGATTAAGGTCATGGGCTCGCCACAGGGAACCTATGTCGCATCCGGCGTTCACAAAAAGCTTATTGCCGACTGGGAGAGATACAAGCAATGGCTGGAGCCAGCGCCAGACTCCCTCTGCGGAGCACCCTCACAAGAAGGTAGCGCGCGGGTGGTTGGGCACAGAGAGAACGTTGGGGAATCAGATGCCACCGAGAACGAAGGGGAACAGATGGTGGAAGCTGATCGCTCATTCAAAATGGGCGGAAACATGGGAGACGGTGCGGAGAGCGGGACCAACAAAGGTCCGAAGGAAGGAAGGAGACAAGTCAAAAGGACCAACTTGGTGCGAGGCCCGGAGGACGAAGAGGAAGAGAGCGCAGAAGGTGAGACGGACGGCGAGGGAAGCACGGGAGAGGATACGAAAGAGAGGCATAAGACTCCACAGAGGAGTGGAATGCGGAAGGGTGAGTCTGATGTCGAGGAAAGCTCAGAGGAGGATACCGACGGTGAGTCAGAATCAGCGCGAAGGGTTGCTATGAGACTGAAGTTGGGATTCGCACCTGGAATGCGAGATAGATCACGCTCAAGAATTAGGTCTGAAGAATGCTCGCACGACGAAAGCGCAGGAGATAGACGGTGAATCGTCTGATGAGGAGACCAGCACGGATGATGATGAAACGGACAACGACGAGAGTGCGGAGGGCATTACCGTGAATCCGCCCGTGCGACGTCGGAGTGATGATCGTACCTGCAAGGCTGGACGCAAACCAGAAGACAGCTCGGCGGAAGAAAGCGACAATGATTCCAAATCAGGTTCGAAGGATGACTCCGAATACGAGCCCGAGTTGGGATGGAACAACGGTAGGCGGAGCAAAGGGGGGCAGCGCACAGATGACGGGGAAGCGAGTTCGGATGAGGACGAGAGCATGTCCGAGCCGGATGAACGGTCAAGCAAAGCAGCCAGAAGTCCGCAGCGATGCGCTCGTAGTAGTCGGTTGGACTCTGAGGACCAGTCGGAGCTCCGGCCGCCAGCAAGTCAGAAAGCACGAGGGTCAGGGATCGGGGTTGCCGAACATTTCAGTAGCCTCGACCTGCAGGATGAAAGACCACGTTCGGACGGTCAGCGCCCTCCGATAATGAACTTACGTGGGCCGGATATCATAGACATCCCGATGGACTACGAAATGTCCCCAAGAAATCGTAAAAAGGCAGCAGGATCTCAGTCCGGTAGGTGAACGTGGCACCCACGTTATCTGATATGCTGACATCTGCGCAAACGGAGAAGCACGATCGGGAAGCAGCATCCTTGACATGTGTGAGTTTCTTCCACTCTAGAGGCTTTGTTGTCAGCCGCTGATTGTTGGTAGCCGAGGCGGTGAAACCAAGAGGGTTGTTTAACCGACGCGGTGAGCGGAGTGGCGCTGCACTCATGGACGTAGACCGTACGACAGATGAAGTGTTGGTTGCGGAGACACCGGAAAGCCCTCCTGGAAGGTTCCCATCTGGTATGCTTCCTTTCCAGCGCGTTCCAATCGCAGATGTGCTTAGCAGAACCATCAGCGTCGCAGGGCAGCAGCATTCTCGATATGAGTGAGCCCCATCCCTTGTCCCCTAGACGTACGGCTAACATATGACCCGAAGCTGAAGTCATGCAACCCAGAGGGGTGTTTGGGCGAGCTGCTGTTCCAGTAACAGACGCGGCAGCCAATCCTACAAAGCAGGCGCCTCTGAACCAGTTTCTTAAACCTCGAAGAAGAACCGATCCTGAGTGGGCGGAGTCAGTCGCACAGCACAACGACAGAATCGCTGGACGGAACAACGGCATGTAGTGCAGCAGCTTATATAGCTTTGTAGCAGTGCTCCGTTAATCTGCATCTATCGGCGCGTTCATTAGCCGCCTGGTTGACAACTGGATCGTCGTTCTTGCGTGTTGCATTGAACGAGTACCAATCGATGCACACTCGCCGCTCAGTGATATCCGTTTGCGCACGCAATAGACCCAGACAAACAGACGTGATTATGAATATGGACACAGGCAAAGACACAAGTACAATTAATTGAGCTCCTTGGAAAACTCCGCCGCCGCTGTACGATTGTTGAGCCATTTCGGTCTCTTAATCCCGCAAAGATCCAGGTTCCTTCCAACCTCGGAGTGGATGGTGGAGCTGAGAAGGCTTGTTGAAAGGTCCACAGGCGTTGGGAACCCTTTTTTCATTCTTGCGTGCTGCGGCGCATAAGTAAGTAACGAGAACCAATGCGCCAAAGAGCCCATGAGCTCACCGCCTGGCCAAGGTTTTGACGATAGCTCGGCGGGCTTGTTTTGATAATGGCATTGAGGGCGACCTTGGTGCGTGTCAGTGAGGTATAGAGCGTAGACGCTTCCATCGGGTGGGGCTCACCCACTCGTTACAAGTCACTTCGGACTTGTAACAATCTTTGAGATGCCTCTCGGTGGCGCTTTGGTATTGGAGAGGAGAAGACGGACCTTCGTCGCTACTGCCGTCGCTGTCATTCGAGGGCGCGCTGCGTAACGAGGGCTAGAGAGGCATTCAGAACTACAGCGGAGCACCGCGTACACCCCCCTTACCGCGATGTCCTTCGATGGCCCCGGACGCGAGCGCTGAGGCAACGGGTATGTGAGTACTAAGGGTATATACCTAGACTGGCATACTGACCGAAGAAGAACGTGATTTCCTCTTTCTATCAGGCTGCGGCGTGGTCGGCGCACTCGCACGCGTTCCTGAGGTGGAGCGCGGGGATGGGATTGCTTTCGCTTTACCCTTGCCTTGAGGCTCTGCACACGGTGGCGGAGTCGTATCATCCCTGCCGATGATGCGGCGAACGTGGTGCTCTTCCGATGACGTCGTAGTGGGTGTAGGCGCCAGGATTGAGGGATCGACCATGTCTGCCTCCTCCGTGGCCAGAAGCAGATCCCGGACTACCTGAGCCCGTCTAAGCGCTACTCTCGCTTGTTTCGAATCCACCCCATGCTCATCTCGTGCGTCCTTTAGGTCGTAGCACACTGCACTGAGGACATAGGCGCGTTTCTGGTCATTGCCTGCAAAAGGAGCACACATTAAGCTATGTGTCATAAGTGACAAAGGACTTACTGAGATTTTGATTCATTTTGCGTGGACACGGACGTTGCTTTTGTTCGCGTTAGAGTCTGACGCAATTTCAACTTGGACTCCCGCAAACATAGCCAAACAGGTGCTGTTTGGCCAAGGACCTCCGCGAACGAACTCTGAACTTAGGCGAGAAACACCTCCCGTACAGGTAGGTGACTATCTCATGGGCCGTGTGCTTCTATACTGACATATTGGCGCGTTATCAAGAGGGGTCCCTCTATGTATACGTTAGCCCGGGCTGGCTCGAAGTCTCCCCCCCGGAGAGTTCATTGAAACGGAGGCTCGGGATGGTCCATAGGGCCTATGAGTGAATACCCATACCTCATCTCAAAGGGAACCGCTCCCAACCCCGGCCGAGCTGGACTCATGTGCGTTCGGCGACCTTGGAGACATCCGTTGGAACGAGGTCACTACGATCTCCGGCTTCCAGGTGCCTTTTCTGGCCCGTGGCTGCACTCGGGACGTTTGCGCTGAGAAATGGTGCCGATCGGTAACTTTCAGATCAGAACTGCGCTTGTCACCCTGGCCATCTCTTCAGCGAAGTCCTTGGGATTAAGCCGGCGGATGACGATGATGTGACGGTCGATACCATCCAACAGTGATTGGTCACCTCTCAGCCCACTCATGTAAAGCACCCGGCTCCAGAGATGACGAGAGATCTTCGACTCCACCTTGGCGACAAGATTGCGGAAGCCCTACTGACCTACAACGCTGAGGTCGAGGTCTACGTTTCTCGGATTCGGTGGTCACGTCAAACGGGGGCTGACCGGTTGGTTACGGATGGCTGAGGTTGTCGTGGCGTCAATTCCTCGCCGTTGCCGTGGATGGTGCCGCATGGAGATGAACCATCCTGCGCGAACCCAATATTCGACCGGCACCAGGTGTAGTGAAGTGAGAGTTCCGGTGTGTGTCCAGCTAAATTAGTGCTGACGACATGTTGAACTTCTCAGGTTATTGCGCAATTTGCAAGCTGCCAACCAGGAGGCAATTGGAAGGGCATCATGTGCACGCAGTGGTGTGTCCACCTGTTGTCGTCGTTTCTGATGTTTTCATTCGTTCGCCGCAAAAGCGCAGACTACAGTCGGGTGGGAATATCGGTGTCAGGATGTTGGATATGCTCTTGCGCTGGTACTGATTTTGTCAGATCCGTTGTCAGTCGCGAGGGAGGACTACTAAGCACGGCGGGTGGCAATTGGTGACAAGAGGTAGGCCAACTACGCAGCCCCGAACACGCGGAAGGTGTCCGATTGGCGCGTTAGTGTTACCCAGCCTGGTTCTGCTCTGTGAGTCTTCTCTAAGCCGTGTGGTCTATCCGTTTTTCTTGTGGTTTACAGTATTCTGACTGCCTTGCCAAGTCTTATACCTCTAGGTGCGTTTGTTTTTGAATTCATGTCTGGCGCGTCCGTACGTGTAGGGAAGGGTCTTTCCTCCCGTTGAGCTGTGCTATGACCAGCTCTCCAACTCATACATTCCCCGTCCAATGATGCTGTATTCAAGCTGGGGAACCTATGGCGGTGCGCGCAGAATGCCGTAAATTACTCCTACTCACTAACCTTTGCGCGACGGTTAGGTTCCGATTCTGAGAGGGAAATGCTCTCGGATTATGTCACCGGTAATCCTTCCCTCACGTGCAGGGACTTCAGGGATGGGAAGAGTTTGCCGCCCGATGTCCGTGTCGCCGTACGAGGATCCCGTAGATTCCGGCACCCCAATTCTTCCTCTATCTAGTATTGGCCATTTGTAATACTTCGGTAGCGTCATTACCCCTCTATTATGTCCTATGGAGTACGTGGATGACCCGGGAATTAGTGTCAGCGCAGTTCTCTACTCCCGCTTCGTATTTGTTCTTGTACAGCCACGACTTCGCCGGCGCTGGCGCGCCGTTAGCGCGCGTGTTCTCCGCAACCATGAGTACAAATATGCATGATGCAAAGGAACCCGTGTCAGCAAATACCTACTGACTGCGGTTTGGACTCTCTCGCCAACGGGGAGGTGTGCGCTGGTAACGCACGTTCAGGCGGAACTAATTTATGGGAGCATGAACCAAAAGAGTTACGTGAAACGCGGCAGTGGATTGGTTAAAAGAATGGAGCGAATTCGTCCATGTCCCGCACGACATTGGACGATGCGACAACGAACGGGGTTTGGGAGGCATGGAAACCGCTGACATATTCGATGGTCTGCCATAAACCATCGATCCCGGCTTCGCGGACCTGTAATTGAGCACCAGGGAGATGAACGACAGCTGGAACGGGAGCACAGAGGATCAATCTTACACGATCGAAAGCTTCGTTCCCCGCAAAGATGGCACCCGAAAGGACCAAAGTTGCATCCCACTGTTGGAACGGTGCTCACAGTCAGTGAGCTTTTAGGTGACCGAGAGTGCACGCTCACCGGATTAGTGCAAAGGCACGCCATTCTGCTCAACGTGTCTTCGCGAAGTGCTTCCTCAAACGCGTTACTCAACACTTCGGATCGAAGTCGTTTCGATTGCAAGGCCTGCCTGTCGGCATCGCTTGCTGGGGATGGTTGGATCTTGCGCTTTGGAATGCGCCGCTCCGGGAGGTAGCGACGAATCGGAGGAGTCATCCTCCCTGATTGATCACTGAAGAACTTATTAAGTTCGTCTCCCAGCGCGGCCATCTGCACCGGAGATATTGTTTCAGCGAGGTCGTTGATGATGCGCATGTCGACCTTCGGAAAGACCGTTTCGTCCAAAGTTATACCCTGGTTCTTGGGATGGTAGTCGGCAACTAGCTCGTGTAGGAGCAAAAGTGGGGCGATGAACTGCTGTCGATCGCCCTCCACCGACATTCTTGGCAGTTCATTTGCGGAAGAAAGTGCTATGGAGGGAGCTTTGAGCGCGAATGCGTGTGATGTATTTCAAAGATACCTCTCATGATGTCATCTGTCGCATTGAAGCGCGGTGTGGCACGGGCAGAGCCACGTTCTTGGTTCAGAGACACGGCGATATAGCTGTAGCCCAACAGTCGAAAGGTTGGATTGAATAATCATACTCACGTTTCATGGTGGTCGGTTCGGACGCTCAGATATATGGTCAAGGCCCGTGGGTTTCCGGAAGACAGTTGGTATGTCACGTGAGAATCGGATGGCCTCCTTTCGTGGCAATGCGCCAAGCAGTGCCTAGGGACTCTCCATTCGCACTTCCGAAGTCCGAGGCAAGCTGTCCTCAGCCAGATCACGTACGTAGAAGACGAGAAAGTGTCTACTTGGCTCAATCGGAACCGGTCAGGCTTACGGTCTGCAAGGCATCCGAGACGCGTGTTCACATCCGGTGTGCGCGCCGGTGCCGAGGCACGTTGGCAGGCCCTTGGAATTCGTACGACGGAAATATGGCTTTAATTTAAGTGTGGGCTATGAGCAACGCTGGTATGTTCTCTTTCCCCTACGCGCATAAATCTTCATCCTAGATGCTATTGTTACGACCGTCGTTTTACTCATTCGAGGCACGGGATGATATTTTGGCCAATCGCGCGCTTTGACTTCGGCCAGTGGTAGACTCTGCTCAGGCGGACGTCGACCTTGAATCCAACTTGTTTATTCTTTCGGGCTGCAGCTGTCTGCGCATCCATGAGCCACCCGATCGCAGTCCATGAGCATCAAGGAGCAATACGAGGCGTATGCACCATCAATAAGACCGTATAACGAATGACTTGTGGGAATGATGCGCTGCTTTCCCCCGCGCATCGAAATAGGGAAAGTCTGCTTTCGGGAAACGTGCGGCACTTCGCCAAATACGTCATGGTCTGCGACTTGCACGCGGGCGCTTCACACATACTGCCATCGGTATTAAATAGTGAGCGATACAAGCAGTCAACATGTCATTTGGATCTATAGATTACACGATTCAACGGGCAGTGGCCTACACATACACCCAGGCTGGTCGCGTTAGACCTAGAGACTCCAGGGTTATTGCCACCCGACGTCGCATATCCGTGGCTCCATGATAGTCGTAAAGATCGCTGGGCACAGGAAAGGTGTACTTATCTTGAGTGGATTTGAACTGACGGGGCGAAGGTCAATGAAAGGCCTCTGCCGTCGGTGCACGCTGCGAACGCTGTACCTTCTGTGCCAGGCGCTTTTGGAATGCTTCCTCATGAAGTAGTCGGAAGACGCCGAGAAAAATTTCCTACCCGAAGTCGATCGGTAAGCTGTCTGTCTCATGTTGGTCTAGGGGAAGATAAAGTTGCCGTACCCAGTCGGCGCATTCTGCATTGGTTCCAAGACATGCGGTGAGAAGCCCGACTGCCTTCACGACGTTTGGAGGATCGTCCGCCGTTGAGTGTTGAACCTCTGGAGATACAAAGGGTTCATCTTCTTCCTCAAGTTCGTCCTCCACCTCCGCCTCCTCGTCGTCAGCTGGAATCTGCCGCCGCGAACTTGCTTTATTGACGGTTCCCCGGCCGCGCCTTTTGGCTGGCGCTCGTAGTGTGGCTGAAGATGTCCGCGGCGTTGCGCTCTTCCCGACCTTCCCTGTCGCGGCGGAAGATCTTGTTGTCGCACCGAACGATTTCGCCGACGTCAGGGACACATCAGCTACTGCCTTACTGAGTGTGGAGCGTGTAGCTGAACCCTCCAAGAGCTCGATGTCGCTGGTGGTTTCGGTGACGTTCGGTGTCGGCAGCCCTGTGGGTTTGATGAGTTCTCCCGCCGTTGTCGGATAGCTTGGTGACTTGCCCTTCCCCTTCGAATTCCGTTGATCGGCGGGAGCGGATTCGACAGGGTTCTCTCCCTCCGAAGTCTTGTCATTCTCGCTGCTCATATCCTGGATCTGCCGAGTCTTTGATCTCGCGGTTCGTTGCGTCCCACAACGCGCCAGTGGTCTTATGTCTGGATTCTCAGTCACTAGACTGGCTAGCTGAATCGTATCGGCCTCCTCAAAAGCCCTCATAATGTTGAAAGCAGCGATGGCCCGGTTCCTGGCCGCGATGACCTCGGGGGACCCAGTGGGATGTTCCATCATGGCCCTTCGCAAGTCTTCGCAAAAGGCCCATACAACAAACGCCCGTTTTCGGCTTTTAGCTGGTGAAGTTGGCATTTCGGGTCAGTAACTATACTAGGCAGAAGCCCTTGGGGAATGTACTCACCGGCGAATGCATCAAGCTGAGACATGGCGGCGGAGGGATACGAGCGCAGCGGTCTATTTCACGACGGCTGCCTTGGCAAACAGCCGCAAGCATCGAGTCCGTGTCGTTCATGTACGTGAAAACCGTGACGGCCCAACTACGTAGCTGTGGGACTTGCAGGAACAAGGTTCAATAAAATACATGAGGAGTGAATGCTAGAGATTCGTAACATCACGGTCCATATCCTTCATGAAACTGCAGGTCGACACCGCATCCCGTCCGCCGTTAAATGTGGCTTCGGCAGTCCACTCGGTTACGCCTGCCATACCACCCACGAGCTGCTCGTGAATCTAGTATATAGCGCAGGTACCCTGTTATAACTGCACCGCGACCTCCTTCTGTGTTATGATACCCTTACCTGACTGATCGCAACCTCACCAGCGAAGACGGCTCCAGCGGTGACCAAGCACGTGTCCCACTGCGAAGTGCCTAATGATCAGTTTAGCTCAGAGCGCCGGGGGTGAGGCTTCACATACAGGGTTCACGCATCGTGCGGCTATACCGGACATAACTTCGCTTGATGTGAGGTGAGTTGGATTCGGAGGCCCTTCCTGTTCGGGCGCGCTGCGCAAACTCAACGCGTTCGCCGATCGCAGCCGCTTGATTTGAAACCCGACTGGGGCAGGTTCTTTGGCTGGCGACTCTCCGGCCTTCCGCTTCGAAGGACGGGAGTTAGACTATATCGAAAATGGCTATATGAGCGCAACGCATTCCCTCAGATGCACCGAATTGACCTACTCCGACTGGCTGCTGGAGGTCGCCGCGCAGCGGTTCCAGGGGATTGATAGCGCCCGGGAAATGTCTGTCCGTGAAATCGTACACCCGTGAAGCCCAGATGGTAATTCCTGCGTCAGGAAACATAAAGCTGTCGACCAGCTCCTCACTCTCTGGGCTCGACAGATGGCCTTCCTTAGTGAACTCGTGGAGGATATCCATCGCCGCAGTCATGTATTCGCTGTGAACCGAGGGCGTGCTCTGCGCTAAGGTCTTGAGTCCTGACGAATTGAAGACGTCATCGGGGCGGCCAGGGGTCTGACCTGTGATGTGCCCGCACCTTCGTCTATGGTCTTGACCAGAGTCCTTCGGATGGGGGCGCCCTCCGAGCGAGCCCGCGCTGCCTGACACATGGGCTGATTGATCAGCCGCTCGTGGACCAGCTCTCTGAGCAGGGGATGAAGAGTCGCCCAATTGAGCTCGGTCTGCTCCCGCAGATCAAATGCCTGTTGCTTGAACACCCGCCGCAAGTAGCTGACGTTCCCTCTGTCGTCCTCGGATAGTAATCCAGTCAGTTTGCCACCATTTTTGGTGGGAGTTCGCTGCTCAAGCCAATCGAACACCATCCCAAGTCCGAACTGCAGCTCTCTGGCGATCAGGACACCTTTGTACATAGGCTCCCACTTGTCCTTTTGGGCAACGTTGTATTCGCGTGGCTTGTCATAGTAAATCAGGTGGATGATCCCGTCCCTGGGCGTGCCGTTCAACTTTCTCCAAGCGATCGGGTTATTGACCTTCCAGCCACCTATGAGTAAGATGGATACCCCGTTAGTTGATGCGGAGTCCAAATGACGAGCTACAAACCTTTCATCAGGAGTTGAAAACTGAGGAGGGGTCAGAGTCAGAACTCGAGGAGCCTCGTGGGAGCAACGCGCCGTGGATTGTTGTGACGGTCCGATCCCGCGCGGACCCCACCGACCAAATGACTATGAATGCGCAAGAGCTCTACAACTCGTTTCCACCACTGAAATCAAAGGGGCGAAAGCAGGCGGCATTTCGGCGCTTTGAAGACCACCGTGAAACCTGGCCCGAGGATCCGGAGAACACGTTCAGAAAGGAGCGGCATGGGACCAGAAGAATTCAGCCAGACGACGATTTACCCACCTGGTCTTATTGTTGGGCGTACTGCATGCCAATAGATGCGAACGTCGCGGTTCCACTCCATCCAGATCTCGTCGGTAACGCCTACTATTCATTGCCAAGAAAGCCGCTGACCATGTGTGCGATCCTCCAGCGCAAAACCCCATTTTACAGGGACTTCTCATACCTGTTCAATAATTCCGCTCCGTTCCAGCATGCTGAAGAACTCGGGACGCTAACACACAACAGCCTGACTGCAGCGTGCCGCGAAGGAGACACTGTCATGCGCCGAATTCGGAGAACTCTTGGAGGAGGACAGCTTGTCCTAGTCGAAGACTGCCCAACACCGTTCGACTCCGCATATGTACATTCCGAAGATCCCGTATTCTCGGCGCTTACCCTGCCGAAGAATGTGGCCCTCGATGCCCAAGGTATATCCGGACCAGCACGTCTTACTCTGATGAATATGTGTTACTGATGCCTTTCAATATAGATCTCGTCCAGTGGCCAGCAAACATACCAACGACACTTGATGAGTTCTTCAGGCATAGGACAAACCCGGCGGAGATTCTCAATCTTTTGGATATCAGCGCGAATCAATCTGCTGGCGTTTCCCCATGGCTCTGGTATGCCTGAAGGAGTTCCCTACCCATGCGGCATTGCTGATGTAAACGAGCTAGCCACCTATACGACGACCGAAAGGCGCGACAAATTATATCCTCGAACTCCGACTGTACTATAGCGGATATCAAGCGGTACCCTCAATGGATCCTCCTGGGTCATTCGTTCGCGCACTCCTTTGTTCATCACGACACGACCGGTCTCGCAACGCACGTTACCTCTGCCAGTGGCACTATTCTCTGGTTCGCTCTGTTATGGCTGCGCGGGGTTGAAATCATAACCCCGCAGATGATGGATGATCGCATGACCAAGCACAAGAAGGGCGAATTGCCCTCCATGGAATATCTTGGGAGCGTACCCTGGCTGGTTTACCGCGACGGAATCTGGATCTTCGACCCAGAGGTGTATCTTGCGCGGCATCTGGAGTTTCGCGACCGTCAAGTTGCCCGCTGGGTTTGCGTAGAGTTAGGTCCCGGTCGTAGCTTGTAAGTCAGTCAGTCGCCGATCAGCTCTCAACTGACCGCTGAGGAACTGCACCTAGACTCATGCCTCCGACTGTCCCCCACCTTGTCTACAAGGCGTCCACCGCACTCACCCTCGGAGGGCACGGTCTCATCTGGGAAGCATTGCCTCTATCCGAAATTGGGTGTCAGCTGGACCATATTGACCCATACCTTGCGAACGATGTCCATCCGGGTATGACCCTTGTGCACGCAGCGATGGCTCTGCTTTTACCGGAGAGACCAGAAGGCGAGTCTAGATTGCATGTCCATCCTTCCGCTGCGCACATCCTGACGTCCGACGTCCAACCAATGGCAGACGCCCTGAAGCAGGGTCGAACGCGCCGTGAGTTGGAGACCCTGGTTCGGCTGGTACTCATTCCCGAGTCGTATCGTCAGGCAAAGCGGAGAGACTCACTCTCGGACTGGCGCTACTGGGAGCCTAGTGCCGGCACGCTGCAGAGCAAGGCGCAGCAGCGCATGAGGAAATACCGTGACTTTCTGCGTATGCCGGACCCTCCTGGCATTACCGGTGGATCGTTTGCGCGCCTATCCCTATTCCCCGTCAGAGAGCCCCGGTCCCCAGACCCCATGGGTGGCCCACAATAACCCACATAGTGAATCACCGCTAAACTTTGCTCAAACATGCGTCACAGTGTCTTGGGCGTCTGACTGCAGTTTCAGCTGGTGCGCATTGTAACTGCGGGCTGCAGGGGCGGAATACTAGAGTGGGCGCCCATTGTGGTGGCCAAGCCCATCCTTGCAGCCCCCAAAGACGACAACCACCTTGGACTGTAGCTAAACCCATTTTAAAGAGCCATGTCAAGTATGAGGAACGGTCGTTCTGTAGGAGATTGCAGACCACACCGATCAAGTCGGGGGCACCTAAACCAGGCAGACACCCAATGCTCCCCCCTGTGCCACCTAGCTGCCTCCTCCCAGGCCATTCATTGCAAGTCTAAATAAGATATAGGAGTGTGTAAGTCTTCCGATATTCAGGCTGCTCATTGAATCTACTTGTACTGCGCGCCAATAATTTTTTTTGGATGGTTGTGTGTCTATCCATTGCGCCCAGGTCTCCTTCCGGTCTGATGCCCAACCAAGCCAGTGCATCTTCTCATTCTCAGTCACACTGCTTAAAGTCAAAGAGCAGATACTTAGATCTTCCAGAATATAGAATAAACAGTCATTTTGTTGGGAAATAGGTTAGTCATTGAAATGGCAGTCTCATTCGTGTCAACAAGGAAAGTGACGGTCCGTCACTTTTCACTGAACCTGGACCGTCACTTTCAGCCAGTGAACTGCTTTCCACTGTTGTCCACGCCCCAAACTGACGGACCGTCACTTTAGCCCTCTGAACCGGATCTGGGAGGCAGCTCACCCACTTGCATCCATCGCATTGGAGCATCCTGACGCATCAACTCCTTCATGTATCCTCCCGGCGCAATGCGCGTTGATGCATGGCCTTCCACTGGCCTTGTTGTCTACCCCAAACTGACGGACCGTCACTTTCAGCCAGTGAACTGCTTTCCACTGTTGTCCACGCCCCAAACTGACGGACCGTCACTTTAGCCCTCTGAACCGGATCCCGCTGAAATGAGCCGATGCCCCACTTAGATGAGCAAATGCATATGGGCATAGGCAATTAGCGTGTCTACCTGAAGTGATGGTTTGCACATGCATGTCTGTGGTCTCAGCAGAATTGACGATTCCAGGGCCACACCTCAAATTGGAGACTCATGGTTTATGCCGGGGCATTGCAATGTCAGCTACCAGAGAAGCGCATTACTCATCCTAGTTAGCCAAAAGATTGTCTCAAGAGCGCCCCAAAGTATAAACTGACTGTGCGCGGTCTTCCTATAAGCCGATGCGTCGGAGGCATATGGGTGTCGTCCGTCCGAAAGTGACGAACCGTCTTTTTCATGAGAGACAAACCTTCTGACCCATCACTCTGGCTTAGCCTGTCATGCTAACACACGCTCGGTTTAAACTGACGGTTCTGCTTCTTCACGGGTAGTTCATTGCATGAAGAGCGCTTGACGCACTCCAGCGGACAATCGGATACCTGACCCACCTCAATGCGCGGAAGCTGTGCTGTCCCGTCACTTTTAACCGCATTCAAATCCCTCAGCATGATGTATATGGGCGCTCACTTTGTACGAATGTAAGTGAAGGCATTCAGGGGCATTGGATTTCGAGTGTAAAAAAAATAGGCAAAAAGGAAATGGACCTAAGATCACATGGCAAACTCCGCGCAAGTCCTCAGAGCACGTTCGTGAATTTCCTTTGATAGCTTTCCAGGCGGCGGGGCTTGTGGCATGTATGCCGCAAGGGCTTGGACATCCGTGGCAGACGGTCGTTCTTGGACTTCAATGAGCTCGGTATGTGTCAGGACTGGATACAATACGTACTGTGATCTGGAAGCTCTGAGTAGCTTGCAAGCATTGCCGTAACCACATCGGAGTTGGGCGCAATTGGGCTGAGCTTGAGGAACGGACAGCCGGCCCAAGGCAAGAATGAGCCGCCAGTGGAGACCGATGACCCCGAACTGTACTCAATCACGGGTGTTCCAGGAGGAATAATCCTAGATTTTAGTAGCAAAGCGTGTCATGCTAGCCCAGAGCAGAGAGGTTGGAGATTGCTTACAGGAAGGAGCCGGGACGAGCGCAAACCGAGTGCCACTTTGAAACCGTATCCATCAGACCAGGCCCCGCCTGCACAATCTTCTGCCAGTCGTGAGCAACCATGCATTGATTTCGATACGCCATGGCGGCCGGAGCTGCTTCTTTCGCGTCGATCCAAGTTAGAAGGTAGAGAAAAACGACACCCACGTTCTGGAAGCGATACTCAAACCCATTTGTTACGTGGATGCGGGTGGCAAACGGATGGAAGCAGTAGAAACGCCTCTCCAGCAGATCCCCAAGCTCCGATGCCGCTACTGCTGTGCCTCTTGCACGGGCAAGTGCTTGGCCTCCCGCATCGAGCTCCCTAGTTTTCCAACCCATGAGCAACGAGGTCTAAATTTGCAGACATAGGAAAACTCACGTAACAACGTCGGGATGCTTGTCCACACCGGTGTCCAACGTACTGGTCCAGAACCAGCCCGAGGCATGGGTTGACAGGGCCAGAAACTCTCCGCCTGTGACCGTGTAGGCTGCAGGAGCAGGGTATGCTGTCGCCCAATTCCCATCTAAGCGGTTAAGCATTTGGATAATCAGCGTGTTTTTCACGTCAACTTTCCGGAGCTCACCAAACATAATAAGGGAGGTCTCCCTTTGGAAGATGCGCTCCGCAACCTGATCTCCCGTCGTAAGGACTAGATTCTTGAAGACCGGTGAGGGCGGGATCTCCCAGTGGACAAGTTCGCCGCTGGCAACCGCCTTGATGCCTTCGACGAATGCGACCGCCGCCCCAAGTGGGCCTTTGGACTCGAGACGGATGGGGCGTACGGAGATAATTGCGTAAATCTCTGTCTTGATTTGGGGGAGCTACAATTCGTGTGCGAGGTGAGTCACTTGAACACACTCCGTTGAGAGCTTACCATGGGATTCCTGAGAGGGTATAGTGCAGGAGGAGCTGCAATTATCGTTTCCAGCTCCTCCGCTCGGTAGTCGCCGAGGGCACCGTAGATCGCCGCCTCATCGAGTTTAGGAGAGACTGGAGGGCCGATCGGCAGCGGAGCGATAGGAATTCCTGTCACGGCAGCGATCCACTCCCTCAAGGCTTTGTTGATTGGACTGCGGTAGCTGTTACTCATGGTGAATGCAGCAGATTGGATGGGGATCAGGTCTACGAGGGTCGCGGAAGTGTTGCGGCACATGCAGCATCTGACGAGTCGAACTCTCACGGTTTCGGATACCCTTGTCCACCGGAACCACCAATGCCTACACCGCCCGCCGCCACTCTATCAAACATTGTTACCGCCGGCAAGAAGCTGGCCAGGGAGCTATCCAAGCTCGATGTGACCGGAGACGTGAAGGACGTGGTTAATCTGGCGAGCATTGCCCTTGATGTTGCCACACGCCGTCTGGATGCATTGAATGTACGTGTCTTCCTTTTCTCGGGGCGACACGACCGTATTGAATCTCTTTCAGAGGCAAGGAGAGAATCAGAACGCATCCGACGTCGCAGCGAGGTCGGATATGGACAACCTCCTCCACAATGCAATGGACTGGATTTCGGCCCCCGACTCGAATCCCGCGCCGGAACGCGAGCCGACGCCCTGCTTTCCACCAGAGCTCAACACGCTTTCAGGTATAGTCTCAAAAGCTGTATCGTCCCCGGAGAAGGCGGAAATGTCCGGAGTATATGTAAGTGGCCCATGCGCATTGCCCCGAGCTATCTGAAGTTCTTAATGTCGTGCTTGTAGATACAATATATGTCCGAAGTAAGGGGTTTCACCGGTCCTCACGGGACTGTAATGCTGTTGCAAAGGGGTAATGCGGACGTGGAACGTCTTGCCCAGGTCAGTCCTCGTTTGCTGCTGCTGGACTCCGGACTGACGGTTTGAAAGGGGGTGTACGAGGCTCATCAGGCCGTTCAAACCCACCTTGACGGTAGCTTAATCTACACGGCTTACTTGAAGCGGTACCTGGAGGATGTAGCCTTGTCAGGAAGTCTGTTCACCGAGCTTGAGCAGCGATTCCAAACAACCCAAATTGCCAACTCCCGGAAATCACCTGTCCCCACTGCCACCCGCGATGCCCCCATTCCCAAAGCATCCATGATCCAGGCTAGTCCTTTCGAGGTGTCTTTTGAGAGCGAAGTGGACATTCAAACCCCACTGCCAGAAGTGCCAGACGTAGAGAAGACGATGAATGCTCCGTCCAAAACCTTGTAGCGTGGATCGTGCCATACAAAATGTTTACTTCATGCCTCCCGCCCGAAATCAGCTCCTTTCAACAAAAGAACTTCACGGTAGGATGCGAAATTCTGTCTAAGATACCATATACAACAAGAAGCATCGGAACTGCCTTCTTTAGGGAGCAGCTGTGGCAGTCTCTCCCACGCGTAAGTGCTTCGTCTCCCAACCACCTCGCTCACGACCGGAAGCCCTTTCCTACCAACCCACTCCCTCCATCCAAGACTCCGCGTACCCGTCACAAATTCTCGCGTCATTTCTAAAGCCATGCGTACGTGCCCTTCCTTTCGGGCGTCTGGTGCCACTGAAAATTTTGTTGTAGCTGCCAAACGGAGCAGCGGAGGGTTCAAGCCCGGATCCGAGCTGGTATGGATCCTCCTCCAACGGCCAAACAGTGGACATGCGAACAACATTCACGAGATATGGGTCGACGAGCCGAAAACCCTGCGCCGGCACCACAAGGGCAAGTTCGCCGAGGAGTGTACCGGCGTCCCCATCGACCGGCAGTTCCGTAAGGACATCCAGGACATCTTCAAGTACGTATCGACATGGTCGCCCGTGTCCCGCGGTGGGACTCACTCCGAAGGAAAGCTGCCGTTGGAAAACGCGTCCCACGTGTCGTACATCCTCAAGGTGTTCCGTGTGCAAGGCCGGCTTCTTGAATTCGAAAAAACGTCGCTGACCACGCACAACATCCACCCGCTTATGATGGAGCTCATCAACGAGAATCGAGCCGGAGTACCGCTCTGTACCGGAGCAAGGGCCCGGGCTACAGGTCACTCAGATGGACTGAGCGACGCCATGAAGGATGGTAAGTTTATCCCGATGCGCTCTCTGTCTGTCTAGCTGCCAATAAAACGTGTTCAACAGCCATCGAAGAACTCAACAGCCTCGACGGCTTTGATCTCTCCTTGAGCGATCTGTTACCCGATGCTCTAGCCTTGCTCCACGAGCAGATAACGCTTCAATGCGGACCCAACGACACCAAGAAGCTGAACCCAAAGCTCTACCCTAATCCGGCGGAAAGTCTGGATTTCAACCTTCGCACTACGTTGCCCATTACGCTTGGTCCTTTGGATAGCTTCTCCGACGCCTTCGATGCTTTTGCCCACGACAGCTCGGGAACGCAGCCAAACCCAATGATCAAGCAGCTTCAATCCCTCGTAATTGCAAAGGATCTTGTCATCAAGCGCAAAGAGGCTCCTTCGGTTGTCGGTGATGCGGAGGCCAGTCGATTGGCTAAACGCCTTCGCCCCGCATCTTCTCGCGACGGCTCAAGGTACGAGATTCCGGAGGAGGCACTGAGCGACCAGAAGATTGAGGAGATCATAGGCTATTGCACTGATCCTGTACGTGCGGGGTCAACCCCACGCGGCGTCGGATAGCTCACACGTTGGGACGGTTTCTCAGTGGACCACGACTCTCGTCTTCAATGCCGCCATATTTGCCGGTCCGGCTGTCCTCGAAAGAGTATGTATATCAAGTATTACCAATGACTAAGCATCTACTGAATCGTTTTGAATGCAGATCCGCTTCAGGGCCTTCCGCGGTATGAGCGATGCCGCCGTTCCTATCGATGCCTCCCTCAACTCGGTGCAACGTGGCGAAGAATGGGCGTTAGATTACGTGAAGGGCATGGACAGAGTTGCTCACCGGTTGTAGTATTTCTGCGTCGTTTTTCAACCGTAACCTTGTAACGTTCCAACTGTGTTTGCGTTTGTTTGCTGTAATTTTATCCTGAACTCTTTCACCGTCCAACCCGCGTGTCTCATGTCACAAGGTGAGTTGCCGCAGTGTGGACCACGTGCACGACGCGCCTTACCCCCCTCTTTGTAGAGAATAGACAAAAAAGAGCTATTATTCTTATAGCACTTGCCGACTATGTTGAGAAGGCCCGCGTCCGTCATGGGAGCACGACCCAGAAGGCCACCGCAGCATCTGAGTTAGCCAGTGTCGCCGCTCGGCTTGTCATCCTGATGGATGACGCCGATGAACTCCGAGATCGCAGTAATTCTCCGTTGGAAGCCATATCCAACAGTACCAGAAAACCAACTGCTGGTCAAAAGAAGGGATCACGAGATCAGCCGGCAGGCAGTACCCAGCAGAAGCAATCCAAGCCAGCCAAGCCGACACGCGTCAACCGGGACGAAGAGGCAGATACAGATGAGGGCAAAGACAATGCGGACAATCGCCATCAGTGGGAGGAAGATGAAGAGGCGGAGCCGGACGACGGTGCCTCTCTCGCCAAGCGTTCCTCCGCCCGCCAAGCTCTAAAGACTAATCCAAAGCCCAAGATTGCCAACGCAAAATCCAAGACGTATGAGGCCTCCAGGAGGCGTGCTAAACGCTTACCATTGGGTAGCGACAGCAGTGAGGACGACGGCTCTAGGTTTTTTATAGATCTGGAGGCACCCAGCAGCCTCAAACGCTCATCCAAGGTGCAGTTGAAGACCGAGAAGGCTGAATCAAAGCTGAAGGCTCGGGCCAATACTCCGGCAATCGTGATATCCTCCGACGAGGAATCCAAAGGGGTCAGCAGCAAGAGCAGCAAGAGCGGCGAGAGCGACAAGAGCGGCGAGAGCGGCAAGCGCAGCAAGAGTGACGGGAGTGACGACAAAGAGGACCGTCAGGCAAGGAGTCTGAAGGCGCCCTGGTCAAAGGTCAAACTCGTGATGGGCAGCTCAACCCCGAAGGCTGAGGCTGAGGCTGAGGCTCCTGCTACCTCCGACGACGATGACGACTCCACCGACCAACAAGATGCTCAACCACCAAACCGGAAGGTGCACCGACCCAGACAGAAGCTTGCAAAGGGCACCTCAGAACCGAAGGGGAAAGGTAAGGCTCGCGCCAGAAGTCCCGATTCCGACAAGATGGAGGCAGAGGTGGACGAGCTGGAGGATGATGAGTTGCCTGCACCTTCTCCGCCCATCTCGCGAAAGGTGCAGTTCTCTCAGGTGAGATCGAGACTCGGCACGTCACCCGTAAGGTCTAACGATCTATCGTTAGATCGCTTCGTCCAGCAAGCATCGCACTCGAACCGATAGCACGCAGGAACAGCAGGAGGAATTGGAAGCCTTGTTCGCGCTTCTCTGCAAGAGGAAGGACAGGCCCACCATCGAGCACTGGGTGAGGGGGTTCATTCTCGGAAGTGTGTCTCTCCGGCTGATCATCGGTTTCACAGATGCGTTTCGGCAAACTGCTCGACAGGTCTCCGGATGGCCCTCGTACGGCATACACGAAGAAGGTCTGGCGGTCTTTCCTGAGCTAGATGTAACCCACTTACGCCTTCAATATCCTGGCAGGCAAATTTAATGCAGGGCAACTTCCCCAGACCCATCAACCTAGACAGCTCCCCTCTCGCCGACGCCTTCCGTGACGCGATCGCTATCCAACTTGACACGGCTGACTTCCCGCGTCCGAAATGGCTCGAATCCGAGTGAATTGTAATACGTAGCCTTTCGTAATGGACATCATTGACTCACAGCTGGGGGCGCGTCGACGAACACGCGGCGCATCGACTAACGGCCAAGGGCATTGACGGAGCAACAGCAGAGAAAGGTCCAATCTAAAAGGACTCTGCAGTAACTATGGGAAGCTGAGTTCCAGGTATTCCAGTATGTTTAATACAGCGACAAATGCATAAGAGGAATAGTATCTGATATCGGACTGCTGAACTACCCCGAGCGTGTCACCGACCATGCCCCTGGCTTCTGTCCAATCCACCTATCCACCCACAAACAAAAAGGATAAAGATTGGGAACACGCTGAGCGTCATGGGTAGGAGTGCCCAGCCATCTCCCAAACGCGGTCATGTTAGGAAATGCCGTGGGCGGATGTTGATTCAGATACTCGCGCATCAGAGCTTCGTCTTTGTATGCAATCCATGCGAGAGGAACAAGAGTGTCTTGAAATATGCATGACTTGTATTTCTCGTATTGCTGCGCCATATTGTGAAAGCGGTCGTCGGCTTTTGGCAAAAAGCACAATAAGCACATCGGGCGACACATTGTTCCTGGCAGCTTGATATTCTTCCTCCACTCCAGAAACTCTGTCATCCGAGTCCGGTCAAGCTTTCCATCGGGGTGGTTCCAAATCATATAGTCATGTCCGGTGGTTGGGATGCCTTGGAAGTAGCAATCCATGCAAACACCTTGAAGGGGAGTGACGTATTGCAGGATTGCATCTAGGCCATGCGCCACTGCGGAAGTCAAGCGGACCTGTGATGCACTCACAATGTGTGGTCCAAGCTGTGGTGTTGGCGGCGGGGGGATCCGTGTGGCGCTCGGGATCTGAACCGCGCCATCGCAAACGTCGCAGAGAATGTTACTGTGCTCCCTTGCCAGGCAGTTTGAACTTCCAGTGTCCAGGTATCCTGAAATTACTTGACGGCGACAAATGCCTCCTTGGAGCAGCAATTCAAGTGTTTGGGCATCGACTCGATCCTCTGCACCCGGGGGATCAACCTTCCTCCACAGAAGAACCGACGCGCACTCTCGACCATCTCTCCCTGCTCTTCCACTTGCCTGAACGTATTCCAGCATGGAGCGTGGAGTCTCGTACATTATCACCATGGCGCAGTTTTGTGGATCGACGCCCAGGCCGTAGGCGTTGGTCGAAAGCAGCACCGAGCTCCAGGATCGCAGCGATGCCACTTTCTCCTGGTCTGTCATTTGGGAGTGATACTTCATCCATGTGGGTCGGCCTGCCTGGTGGGCGCATCGGGCGCTGTATATGCCATCAACCAGAGGCACGCTGAGAAGGTAAACGATGACCCGCCCTCCGTCTTTTGGCATGTACTTTTGGATCGCAGCGTCAATCTCCATCATTGCATCGCTGAAAGAAGCTGCCCCTCTTCCCTGAAGACGCTCAACGACGTATCGAGTGCGCGGACGATTGGTAGAAGCTCGAATGACCAGCGCGGTTTCGATTCCGTAGTATTGGAGAATGCGCTGCGTCTTGCAAACCGGGACGGTGCCCGACAAGAGAACGATCTGGATTTGCAACGATGATAGGCCAGCGACAGCCTCCATCTCCTTTCGGAACTCGCCGGCGCATGGTGGGTAGTGACACTCGTCAATCCAGACACGGACGTTCTTGCAAGACGCTTTGACCTCCCTGAGCCAGGTGAGGAATCCACGAGTGCCTACGGTTTCAAAGATGACGACCACAACCTGGGTATACGGCATGCCGGGGGTCCACATTTGAGCGGTGAAGTTCATGTCTTGGCAGCGCTGAACAACCTCTTCCGCGAGGGCCTTTAATGGGACAAGGACGATGTTCATGCTCTTCTCAGTGCGATCCAGCTGCGCCGCAGTCTGTATGATGAGGGTCTTTCCGCCCCCTGTTGGGAGCACGACCAGCACATGATTCGATCGACTCCACACCTGTTGGATAGCAACTCCCTGTTCAACGGAACGGAAACGACCTCCTGGAACGAGCTCTTGCATGGCACGGAATATCGCAGGGGAGACCGCCATGGGAACCGATGATGTGGGTGCTGGAAGAAATGCGGATGGCTGCGCAGGTAACTGTCCACTGGGGCTGATTGAACCCTGTCCGGGGGGTTGGACGATGGACGAGAGTGTTCCTGGGGAAATGGCCTTGACTAGGCCTTGCACCACGAGTGGCGCCAGCTGTTGCGACAGCACCGTGCTATCTACCGGGTAAAGTGATGCCTGGGAAGGGTCGGGGAAATAATCGATGGAGTCCGACTGGGTGAGGGGTTGCGCGGAGTGATTCGGAGGCGCAGCGGCGTTCGGTTCCAGAAGGGTGGGGGCATCGGCCAAAGTCTGATCCTTTTGAAGGGAAAGTCAGATATCATGAGATGAAGGTGTACGCGGAGGTTTTACCCGAGAGAATGAGACGGTGTCTACGCCGAAGAATGCGTGATGCTCTCGAGATAGACGACAGAACAGCACTAGAGTATCGCCATCGACATCGCCACCCAGACGATTATCCTCCACCGCATACCAGCCTCTTGCTACACTCGATGAATGGCCGGCCTGAAGGTCCATTATTGCCTCTGCATCGCTGCCAAGCACTGAGGCCTTTATGAACTTTCTGGCGATGTAGATCAGGTTGTGGCGTGTACCACTTGTCCCCCACCCGTCGTAGTCATGCTCAGGCCCCGGGATATACGTCTTCCAAAGGGACTTGAGGCGTGCAGTGAGGGCATCGGTGTCCAGCTGTCCGGTATGAGTGGCAAACAGCTTTTGTTGCATGTAGGTGATACGCTCGTCGTCGAGGCCCACCAGATTTGCCAAAGCCACTTCCACGCCTCGAAGCACGGTGTAGCCGAGCAAGACACAGGATAGAGCGTGGCATAGCTCGCGGGGAATCGCTTTGTCAGATTTGAGAAGGAAGCTGGTTTTGTTGAGGAAACCGCAGATGACGAAACGCCCGTCGACAAAAAACATGTTTCGGATGCGCGTGTTGACGTTGACCATGAGGGTGCTCATGAGCTCCGAGCCCCGGGGAGGTTGACCAGACGTGAGGTAGATTGCAGCCGCTAGGCGTCGAATGAACGTGGCACTCTTGTCAAGAACCCGAGAGATCTCTCCACCGTAGGGTGAGATGTTGCCGTTGAGAAGTGTGCAGAAACGTCCGGAGTCAGCCACAGCCATGATACACCTTTCCTCAAGATCGGCAAGGGGGGCGTTGGTTGGATGGCGAAGGAAGTTGTAGTTTTGGGAGCGTTGGGCAAGCTCGTCCCCGATGTTGATGGACAGCTCTGGGATGAGCTCTTGCGGGAGAGCATATGCATCCCACAGCTCGAAGAAGGCCTGAACGGTCTCGACTACTGAGCCACGGACCATCGACTTGAACTCATGCAGCCCGATGCGGTATCCGTCGAAGCTGTACGTGTTTGGTTCCCCGATCGACCACACGAACCGAGACGCTCGGTTTGTGCTCCGAGCAAATGCCGCGGTCAGATGGAGCATTTGCCGAATCCATGCGAACGGCGTGTTGTGGCCTTCTTTGATGTACGGAGTGAGTCCGACTATGGCTTGAAAGAAGGTGACGTCTTTCGAAGGATCTAGCGAAAGGACTTTGGCCATCACCAACACAGTCGCTCGGCAGAAGTACTCCAGGGAGGCCAGAAAGGGGGAGATGTGAATGGGATCGGCAACGATGTTTCCAGGCTTAATGCTCGACAGGATGGTGTAGGAAACCAGTGGATGCTCAGCACGGTCGTGTGAGCCCAGCTCCTCTTGAAGGAGCATCAGCGAGAGGACTGCCAATGCCTCCGCTCCCATCTCCATGCTGTCGGAGGATTGAGATACGCTTGTCTCAAGGAACTCTATGTAGACATTCAGCTGACTGTCTTGAAGTGCGGAGAGAGTGAACCGGCGCGCCTCGGCCGTCATGTTCTTGCCGTTGATGAGCATGGAAATGAAGCCGGCCCATGCCTTCGCATAGCGCCGTTTAGCATCTTCGCCCACGTCTCCGAACGGCATAGTGGAGACAACCACTCTAGAAATAAAGGGGGCATTTAAAAATCAATGTGTCGACAAGGCCTCTATACACCCACTTACGTCGGTGAGTTGACCAAACAACATGCCACGGAATTATATGCCGTGCAAAGACTGAAGCTGACTTCCATGACGCGATGACAGTGCTGCAAGAGGGTGGGGCCCCACTCTTGGGTCTTCGATACGCAGAGAGTCTGAAGCGTCTCAACCTGCCGCCAAGGCATATTCCCGATCCATCTTTGAAACCCGCTGATTTTGAGGAAGGGATGAACCGATCGGGGGTCGTCGGGAGCAATGATTGGCGGCTTAAAGCGCATTCGATCTTCCCTGATTTGATGTAGAAGAACGCTGCTGGGGGTAACTGGGGATGTGTCCCCCGTCCCGACGCAGGGTATCAATCCACCGGAGTTGCTGTGAAACACAGTTTGGACCAAGCCTTCGACCACTCTTGCCTTTTGGAGAACTCGCCCACCAAACGCCGTGCTCATTCGCTCAGACCACGGATGCCCCGGCGATTTTTGATGGGAATCCGCTCTTTCCGAGCTCTCCGTCGCCATTCCACACTCTTGACACCACCAGCCCGGTCTGTGAGCGAGCCAGGGACATAGAGTAAACATTCGAGATGCCCTAAGCGATGCCATTGTCTCCTTCACTTGTGGGGCCGTACAGAGATTGTGTTCACGCTCTATTTGGTTGAAGCTTGCTCGCGATATTGAGCGATCCTTGTGTGTTTCCAGTAGATGGCCTATGACGTTGTTCGACGGTAGACACCGTTGACAGGGAAGACAGATTACCGCTTGAACTGGAGCTAAAATTCCCATTCCAGCCTTGGCCAGCAGCTCGGGCTGCGTCACAGACCAGGCGCTTTGGGTAGGTAGGGTTGACAGCGGTTGCGCATTGACTGTGTCAATAGTGAGACACATTGACGTTAGGGCCACTCATTTCCAAGTCCACTTTTATGTCATACCAGTTTCTGCATTCATTGGCGGCGCTTCGACGAGTGGGGACCAAATGGTAAGCTCGGTCATGGCTTGATCCATCCGAGCGCTTTCAATGCTCTCTTCCACTTCATCGTCATTGTCGTCCACAATACTAGCTTTTTGGGTAAGGGGGAAAGGGTGTGTTGGGGTCTGGCTGCCTGATTGATCCCGTAAACTTGATGCGCTTCCCTTGGGTCGCAGGTTAAGGCTTTGTCGTTTTGTTGAACGGACGGGTCCGATACCCGAGCTGGGCTGAGCTCCGCTGTGACGACTTTTAACATGGGTTTTGAGCTCCGCTAGTCTCATGCACTTGACGTCGCATTGAGTACACATAACGCGACTTGCTTCTACCGAGCGCCAATAGGGAATGCTCCCCTCACGGGGGTCTTGTACGGTGACAAGGGTCCTGGAGAGACAAAGCAGTCTGAATTTACCGAAAGGAAATGCAACGCAACAGCTGGCGCACCACTCATATTGATCGTGAACCTTTGTCTGGGGAGTGTTTGACATCAGGCGCTTTGAAGAAAGCAGAATCTTTGGGATTGACGGACTCGGTGACTGGGTGGTTGGAATCTGAACTGATAAACCATTTTGCCCTAGCTCCCTATTACTCCACTTTTGGCGAGCGGCGCTTGAATGCGGCCCGGTGATTACGCAAGCAAAAACGTGCGGCGTAATGCCCCGTTACCGCTTGGTCAGATTTACGATATTTGCCCTCTTTTAACAGGCTCATCCTAGCGTTAAACTCCCCCATGCAAGGAAAACAGAAGGTCTTTGTAAGCGCATTTATCAATGTCGTTGCGCCTTACCCTGATTAGGCTGCCGCACAGCAACCGCTTTTTACGCCGGACTCGCCCTGGGGTTCCCCACCCATAGTTGAGTCGTCCTCGGATGAAGATCCGACCGTCGAACCGCCCGTATGTTTTCAGCAGACTTTCAGTGGCTCGTGTGCTGCTCACTCGCCTTTGCGTCATCATCCATCTTTTCCCCACCTTAGACCAATGTCCCGACAGGGAACAGTGGTTTGTGATTTTTGCCTCCCACCGTTTTTCAAATGCTCATCCCCTGGCAATGCGCTAGCTATAGCTCGGAAACGTGCACGTGAGCATGAGCAACCCCTTCCTGATCGACAACCAAGTGCTCGTTCTCCAAATTCGCCTCGCAAAAAAAGACAAAGACATGGCAAGCGGAGATCCGACAGAGAGAGCAGCGTAGACGAGCATGGAGCCACTTGTCAGTCAACCAACCTACTGATGCTCGACCCATTGTTTTCAAACGTTTTGACCTCATGCAGCACCGCTTGATGAGGAGATGGAGCAAAGTGAGGACGAGCATGGAGGCTCCGGTGCTCACGTCGCATTTCCGGACGCAACGCAGGCATTGAGCAACATCGCTGGCCTGGTGGCCCAGCTCAGGCCAGCTTCTCAAGCCACAGACACAAATCGCCCAAGTACAGCTGTTCCTGGACCCTCTTTGCAAGCTAGTGCCGGATCAGGAGTTAACAACATGGCTAAAACCTATGACCAGACTCTGTCGCAAAAGGTTGTGCCCTACTTCAAACGCCCTCGATGCGCGTTATATCTGACATGCAGCTCAACAACAGTGGAAGACACTGAGCACTACGCCAAATGGGATATTTACCGCGTTTTACGAAGAAGACCATGCTCCCGGAGCGAGCCACGACTTTCTTTCAAAAGTCTTTATAGGTTCAGGACGGATTGCCTGGGAAGACTCCAATACTGCACACTGCTCGGGCATCGTCAACAACCGACCAATCTTTCCTAGGAATGTAGACAACCTGTACAAGAGCATTCAAAACGAGGGGCTCCGTGCTCAAGCGAACCCCCTCATCGTGGTCATTAGGAGGGAGGACATCCCGGAGGACGTCGACTGGACCATTCTACCCAAGATATCCTTCAGTACCCGAACCTATGTCGGCATCGTCGCTGGTGCGCATCGTCTTCTGGTAATATTTCGAATCGTCCAAGAGGCCGATAAACTCCTCAAACTCGCCAACGAGTACTACGAGGTGATCTCTACCCAGAGCACAAGCGCGACACAGGAGGAATTCACTAGACGTCAGAGACAGCGGACTCTGCTTGACTTGCGACATCACATAAAGCGTATTACCGAACAACGACAGCTCTTACTCGATTGGCCGGTGAAGATTTTTGATTGGCGTAAGCGACACCTCCAAACTGTGTGAGCCCTGTTAACTCTGCCGAAATTCATCAGGTATCCTTCTCAGCGACAGCCCAGAGGCCAAAACGCTTCGGGACGACCTGTCCAAAAACACTGTACTCCCCCGACAGAAGGAGCAGGCACCGGAGCGGTACGCTCAGCTGTATCGTCTTGTTGGCTTGCAGCGAAACGTGGAAACAAACCAGCTAAAGAAAGGAGAGCAGCGCGTGCTCTGGAAATCGTTGCCATGGAGGGAGTTTGTTGGGCGCATCTCCCAGTTTCCTGTGTTCAAGACGGAAATTGTAGGAAAGGTCGCTTCGTACTCGAGCCTAGCAAAGTCGGCGCATTGGCCTGGTGTACGTGGCTCGGCATTGATTTTTTGCGGGTCCTCTAGCTTATACGTTGCGAACTCACCAGGCTGCTCTTCACTGTCTTCTTCACGCCCTTGGAGGTCTTGAGGCGCTATTCGCTCCGCCCAACGGAAGTGGAATTGAATCGGATGTCTACTGGAAAGCACTGCTCACTGCTCCTCTCATAAAGAAACTGGAGGAACTGTTTGAGAAGCACCGTGGCAAGCTTCTTGCAACGGGAGAATTCATCACGTGGCGTCGGTCTCACCGAGCCCAGTACTGGGAGGAGGTCGCAGAAGTATTCGCCAAGCACTTTTCCGCGGCCGAAAAGAAGTCCGCAGGGCAGCAAGGGGTGGAGTTCATTCGTCTGCTTGCGAGCACACTTGAAGCACGGATTCAAACCCTGAGGCGCAATCAAGTTCTTCCCCTTTACACAAAGACACTTCGGCAGAACGTTTTCGCGTGGTTTCAGACCCATGGTGCAGCATTTTATGCGGTACGTGCAGTCCAAGCGCATTGGCTATTTGAGAGGGACTTATGGAGGCGTATTAGGTTGCAGACATGATCGATCCTAATTGGATGACATTCTCAACCAACAGCGACATGTACCGATACGGTGATGCCGGGAACCACATTGTTCACTGCATGCTCTCTCGAGTCAAGGAAGATGCAAACCCCGTCAAAGTTGCTGCATACGTGATCACAGCTCTCTTTGATCCCGCTTGGCTTGCGTTGTCAACTTGGCTCTGCGGGCTGGGAAAGTCAGACCCAGTCTCGGGAGTCATGAAAGCCTCTGCCGCATCCGAGGGACTCACACCCATGACCCCTGAGGAGGAGCAAACCATCAAGGCCGCTCTCATGAACTTGAAGCTGCTGACCGGACCGGCATGTCAGCCCCCTCAACAGAGCTCGTACCAAGAGTTCGCGGCTGAACTTTTTGAACGGCATGCGTCTCGAACTCAAGAGATGAGCCGCCAAAAGATCATCCGTGATGTGGCCGAGTGGTGGTATGATTGGGTTCAATCCGATTTCGTCAACGTCCATCACGACTGGTCAAGCTCTCTCAGCGACGAGGCTATCAAGCGCATGGTCCATTCGTATCATCGAACAAACACCGGCGTGGCCTTTATGTCCCAGATTGCAAAGGAGCCAAGCTTTCTCAACATTCTGTGTCTTTTTCGGGATCTTCCTTCTCACATCGATTGGTTCGAGACCAGCATGGGGTGGTGGCCGTTGAGCTACAAGGACGATGAAGAGGACCAAATCAAGCCTTCCATCCTCAGTCCCGATGAGGTGATGCTTGGAGAGCTGAGAACACACTGCCTCAAGGCGTATGACGCGTTTGAAAGGAAAGCCCCTACTTTTCGAGGGAAAGCTAAATCGGGCAACAATGTCGTCGTGGCCGCAGCCGATCCAGCTGCATCGGATGTTGTTAGCCCCGAGCCCGATGCCCCCGTACAGAGGCTCGATGCGCCTTTGTTCGCGAGCAGGGAGGCCAGCCCTAAAACCCATGCCAGTCAGCCACATTCCCTCCTGGGAAGAGTACGGGAGTCTCCTTCTGCAATCCTCGCATCTCCTCCTGCAACCCAAGCTGCCGCTCCGGGAGCAGATCCCTTTGGCATAGGCGTCGCTGTGCCAAACGACTGCACGTTCTATGCGTACGCTAACTGCAGCTGGCTAAAGCCGGACATGTGGCCCACTTCGTCCGACTGGCCCAGCATTAAGCAGGCGATGGGGGCATGGGAAAGGCATGACATCCAGGTCATGGACCACGCTGTGGAGGGCGAGCTCTCGGAGTATCGCCGTGAACTGCTTGCACGGCAGCTGGAGCTGAGCTGGAACTACCTCGTAGTATGTATAGGTTAGGTTAGGTTAGGTTAGGTTAGGTTCAGCGAGCGCAGCGAGCGTGGTTAGGACCCCAGGAGGAGTGGCGGCCGAAGGTCGGCGCGACGTGTTGCTGAGAGAGGAGTTGGAGGGAGAAAGAGACCTGGACAGCGAACACCTGAGATGGAGGTGTTCTGGGTACTGTTTCGACCTTCCAAC
>WSUD01000103.1:2204-36443 GCA_019633495.1 Tulasnella sp. 427 | reverse complement strand
CTGCATACCATAACTTATAGATCCGGGAACACGCGTTGCAATCGAGATAACAAGTAAAGGGTCAAGGTCTAGTGTGTCTCATTTCTAATAATACATCAACGAATAAGTTATAGCATTCCCCCAAAAAAGTCCCATCTTCCGTCCGTTATGCAGCGGCCTTGTCCTTCTTCGTAAAGAACGAGCTGAGCTTCGCCATACCCTGGACATTCGCCTTTGCCAACTGCTGGATGCCTCTGGAACCTGCGCCGCCTTTTCCTCCCTTCTTCCCGCCTTTTGCGTCTTTGGCCTTGGCCTTGGCACCACTTTCGTCGACGTTTTCTTTACCCTGGGTGATCACGGCACTGGCGGAGTCGTCGGCGGCTGCTAGGGCCTTGAGGTGGGCATCGAGGGCGGTAAAGCTGCGCCAGAAATCAGTTGGAAGACAGCTGGCAGTCCAAAGAGAAGAGGGACCCACTCGTATGACGCTAGCAGAGCTTCGTACACCTCGGCAGGAAGGTACTGGGACAACGTCTCGCAAGCGCCTTTCGTTCTTGCCACTGAGCACAAGTGCGGTCAGTAATCCCATTCCAGGTGGCAAACGTAAGGTCGAATCCCTCACATTCCCGGAGACCTTCCTTCTCAGCGCCTGCTTCCACGCCGAGCCCATCTTTCGCCAGACCTCTCGCGAGGGATCTGAACGAACCGAAAGCGACGGGGTCGGACAGACGCGCTACTTTCGCTTGGAGCTGTGGCAGAAGAACGGATTGCGAGAAGCGGTAGACTATGATATCTTCGGTAATTTCTATAAGCAGCAAGCGGATCAGCTCAAACGACCTTCCTCGAAAAAAGGCGGTTTGCAACTTACCTTTGACGTCGCACAATCTCCTCATCGCATCCACGACGCAGCCCAAACGTCCAAAGAATAGGACATCTTCCGACGCGATCCCTTCGGGATGCTGTTCAGAGGACGACTGGGAGAGTTTGTTCGCCGCATCCTCGAAGATGTCTTCTAGAGGACGAAATTGAGCCGGTGTCGCGCTGTTCTGGTAAAACGGAGAGCCCGCGTGGGGGACATGAGAGTCTTCCCTTTGAGTTATTTCTGTGGAGACGTACTGTAGGTGCGATGGTCGACATAATTGGCAAGAGGAGGAACAACGGGTCGATTGGCGTGAATACCACCAGCTTCCCATCTAACAGAAAAACATTGGATCAAAATGAAGCCTTGCGCCGCTTGTTTGGAAGGTATCCTACCGCCCACGACTTGATCGTCACTGGTGAACCATGACCGCGACGCGTCGGGAGATATCGATTGGACTTCCAGGATGGTCGACGACGCGGTCTTCGAGGTCGAGGCTCCCGGTTGGTCGGGTGCAAGGAAGAGAGACGGAGCGTCTGCAGGAGAAATGCTGTTGAGCCTAAATCCGAGGGCATGCCAGACATGGACTCACTCGTCCTTGGGTGGGGTAGTCGAAGGAAACGCTGTCCAGTCGCGTCCGGAGACGTGGTCACGGCCGATAAACATTGGACGAGGTCTGCAAACGGACGCGTATTTCATTAACAAAGAGTCAACATTGAATCGATACGTACTGACCGGAAGGAGCGACGCATATATGAGTGGCCATTGCTTCAGTGAAATGCTGCAAAAGGTTGGGTGGTCGGCGGTCGAGAGCCAAACGTGAGCGAAAGCTTTCCAAGACAAGAAATCGTGTGAACGTCGATGTTTTCAATCCGAACCACCACCGCCTAGCAGTCTCCTTCTTTGCTGCCGGACAGCTTCTTCAAAAAAAATGGCTACATCTTCTTCATCAGGTATGTTGCCGCTATACGGACTTACCGCTGCGAATGGTGCTAATGTTTTATTTATCCAGCTGTTGGCAAGCTTTCACGAGAGGAATTCCGTCGGCAGAAGGACCTCGATGCTGCTCGTAAAGCCGGTACCGCTCCAGCCGCTCTGGACGAGGAAGGCAAAGCCATCAACCCTCACATTCCTCGTGAGTCTAAACATCCTTCAACAGCGAAACATGCAGTGCTCTCGCTGACTCTCCGTTGCAGAATACATCTCGCAGGCACCATGGTACCTCGACAGCGGGATGCCCACCTTGAGCCATCAACGCAAACCCAAGACCGGCGAGTCGTCCAGCGCAAGCATCGACTCGTGGTACGACCGCGGCAAGACTGCCGGCCCCGCAGCGAAGAAGTACCGCAAAGGCGCTTGCGAGAACTGCGGCGCCATAACGCACAAGAAACAAGACTGCCTCGAACGTCCGCGAAAGAAAGGAGCCAAGTACACCAACAAGGACATCGCTCCCGACGAACTCGTTCAGGACCTCGAGATGGGTTACGACGCGAAACGAGATCGATGGAACGGGTACGACGCTTCGGAGCACAAGAAGGTCTACGAGGAGTACGCCGCGCTCGAGGCGGCTCGGCAGAAGTTGAGGGAGGAGCAGATCGACAATCAAACGACGACGGATATGAGCGTTGTGAAGAAGGTGGCCAAGGCCGGGAAGGAGAAGAAGGAAGGTGACGACGGGGATGAGTTTGGGAGCAGCGATGATGATGGGGAGGACGAAGATAAATACGCCGATGCGGCAGACGCAGTCGGTCAAAAGTTGGACACCAAGACGAGAATTACGGTCCGAAACCTACGTATTCGAGAGGACACGGCTAAATACCTCAGAAACCTGGATCCAGACTCCGCGTACTACGATCCCAAGACCCGTAGTATGCGTGACGCCCCAGACAAGAGCGTCCAGCCTGAAGATGTAAGTTATCTCGGCTGACTAGCGGTCACATTGATGCTCATTACCCCTAACAGGCCGTATTCGCGGGTGAGAACTTCGTTCGAAACTCTGGTGAAGCCCAAAATATGCAACGCCTCCAGCTGTACGCGTGGCAATCCGCTGCACGCGGCAACGATGTGCACCTCAACGCCAACCCCACTCAAGGAGAAATCCTCCATCGTCAGTTCCAAGAGAAGAAGGAAAAACTGAAGGATACCACCAAGACGAGCATCCTCGCCAAGTACGGAGGAGCAGAGTATCTGGAAAAGGCACCCAAGGAGTTACTGCAAGGCCAAACGGAGCAGTATGTAGAGTATTCCCGAACAGGGAGGGTCATTAAGGGATTGGAACCCGCTAAAGCCAAGTCGAAGTACGAGGAAGATGGTAAGGATACCTCCAAATGCTAACCGAGCTGGGTCACTGACCGTCCCGATATTTAGTCTACATCGGCAACCACACATCGGTTTGGGGATCATGGTACAACAAGCATACCAGCCAATGGGGTTTCGCCTGCTGTCACTCGACCATCAGCAAGTCCTATTGCACGGGCCAAGCTGGGATTGAAGCCGCAGAGGCGTCATCCACGCTCAACATGCTGAATCGACCCCACGCCTCCCGCTCTTCTCCTCCTCGCGAAGAACAGCAATCGCTCGTAGATCAACACCTTGAAAAGCAAGCGCGCGGAGAAAGTGGCTCTTCGGCCGAGCAGCGGTTCGATCATTCCGGTAAACGCAGGCTGGGCGAGTCTGACGGTCTCAAGCTAGACCAGGACAAGCTCCGCCATGCGATACAGGAAGAGAAGAAGCGGAAGAACGGGAAGAAGGATGAGTGGGATGATGAACGGGACGAGAGGAACAAGAAGAGGAAGGTCGGCGCTATGGGCGACAGCGGGTTTGAAGTGACCGAGGAAGAGATGGAGGCGTACAGGCTGAATAGACCGAACTTTGAGGATCCCATGGCGAACTACGTGGACAGTGAGGATTTGTAATCTTGACCCCTTTTACTGATATATTGTATTCGCTGCACTCTGTACCAGTAATAACACTACTACTACATCGTTACACCCGTCTACCTAGACGCTTCGACCGCTTCCTCCCTAGGACGGGGCACTGCGAGAGCCATCCAAGACGTTTCCCAAGCAATCTGCCATGCATCCAAGTTTGAAAATAGCCTTAATGCACCTTCATTGCTTTTCACTACGTCTGTCTGTACCCATTTTACCGGTCGGCTCGGCTGAAGGCCGCGGGCCAGCTCTACGAGCCCGTCGAGTAAAATTTTCCCGAATCCCATCCTCCGAAACTCCGGCTCTACAAATAAAGTACCTATTGATCCATCTGAGTGGATTAAACCCCATCCTGCTAGTTTCCCTTCCTTCTTGACACAGAGCGAGTACCGTAGACGTCCTAACAGGTACTCCTTGGACCGTGGAACCGTCGAAGTCTCCAACACTCTTTCCAGACTTTCCTCCGCCAAGGAGGCGATTTCGTAGTTTTCTGATCCGACGGTCGGGAGGATGGTTGCAGACGGTGAGCAAAGAACCTTAATACACGGTCCGTTGTACCTGACGTCCAGCCCCGATTTCAGGAGGACCGATACCCATCGGTAATGGAGCGATCCGATCAAGATATGGTTAGGATGGTTCAAGTCTTGTGCAAGCTGTGGTATCCATTGGAGGAAAAAGGCTCGAACTTGGTCGTCTACGACTCCCTGTGGTCCGAGCGAGCTGCTCTGAGCCTGTACCTCCGCTGAGCAGAAGAAACGGATCAAAGGAGGGTTTTGATCGTCCTGAGCCGGAAAGCAGCAACCCAGCAGCAGCGGAGAGCCAGTTGCATCCCTTTCTTGATCTGAATTTCCCGGTAAGAGTTGTTCCGGATTGGCCGATGAGTTCACGGTGAAGGCGGTAGGTGGAGGAGCCGAGGTAAGACATGCGACGAGAGGAAGAGACTCGGGTAGATAGCGTTTTAGTTGACGCGCTAAAGCTTTGCCCGTGTTCGTGTCTCCTTGCAGCGAGTACATGGAAGATTTGTCGTCGAAGAAGTTCCAGAGAGTCACGAGGCTTGCTCCTGCTTGAGGAGGGGCGTGTGACCGACTGTCTAATCAATCGTGCCTTGACGACCACCAACGCGGACCCAAAGCCTTTCCAGTCAGCTTCAAGGTCAAATTCGACCGTTCCATCCTTAAATCCATGAATTTAGGTCATAGGGACTCTGTGAGAAGGATTCTTATTTGGGATCCTTCCCCTCACCCCTCCAATCGGTTTCTCTATGGGCATGGTAGTTCATTGGGTCTCTTCGATTGGTCTCCGAAAGTGGGTGCTGTGCGCATACTATGGGCGCAACAGGCTAATTTTTCCGGCTCAGGATTCTAGGATTCGGTCTATTAACAGTCATCAATGCCAACACGGCCATGAACCGGCCATCATCAAAGTATGCTCTCATATCGACAAAGCGAACACCGGACGCACAGCTAACTACTTGTCCACTCAGTGTCTTGCTTGGTCAAATGACTTGGTCGCGCTCGCGAGCACCGCTGGCAGGCTTCAGTTGATCAAATTCGAATCATCTCCGCCATCTGCCCAAGACGGACCAAACGCGTCGACCGCCCATCCAGTCGTCAACATAATACCCAGAGTGGTCAGGGCCTGCAATGCAGTGAGTCTTGGATTATCATTCCTCACACTTGCTCATCCGCTTTAACCTTGTCGGATCAAGGTAGCCTTCTCACCTCATGAACCGCATCGACTTGCGGTTGCCGCCGACAAGGGAAGAGGGGACGCAGGTCTCAATGTCTGGGACATCGAAACTGCAGCAAAGGCCCTCACCTTACCCGGGAAGGACAATCCTCCATCCTCTCGTGTCCAAGGGAGACAGGCATCGGCCTATGATCACCGAGCCGACTCGCGCATCGTTTATCAACACGGTATGGGAGAAGCCATCTGTGCAGTCGCTTATCTTCCACAAACACATTCCACTATTCTCGTCGGTGTTCCGGGGAAGTACACCCGAATTGTTGACATGAGGCTCCCGAACTCTGCTACTGGAACGATCCAGATCCCAAACAAGTTCAATGGCGGCTTATGCGTGGACCCTCACGACGACAACAAGTTCGCTTGCTTTGGTGAAGATGCGGCAATCCGAATATGGGATCGAAGACATGTCGCCAAAGGACCTATGCTCTGCTTCACGGAAGCCGACGCGGGCGGAGCTGCGGGTAGCAGGGCTAGCAGTGTCACCACGATAGCATACTCTCCTTCACGACGAGGAGTACTTGCCTCTCTGTTAGCAGATGACGGCCCTGTAAGGCTGTGGTCTGTGCTAGGCGGGCACTATATCGATGATTCCGCAGCTCCGACTGGGACAGCCAATCCGTCCTTTGTTCCTCGGCGTAGTAATTCGGTCTCTCGTATATCTCCGCTCGCGGACCGAACACCCATGGCCGACAAGGCATATTTCCCTCCAACGTTAATTCAAAGTCAGAGCAGTGAGTTGGACTTTCATCCTCTCTCGATATACACAAGATTAACCACGTCTAAAGTCATCAAACCTCTGCGTTTGTCGAACTTCTGCTTCGCGACTGCAATCGTCGAATCCACCAGCCGTCATGACTCTCACATTCTCTCTGTCAATAAAGAGGGCGTTTTACAGGTGACTTCAGTGTCAGGCGCTCCGCATCATCTTTGGAGTCCCAGCGGTGATCTGACTGTCAGTCACTACGACGAGCTCAGCTTGAGTCGCAGCACGACGACTACGGATCAACAGCTGCCCATCGATCCTTGGGATATTCCGGATGACGTCGCCGGAGAATCCCCTGCTAAATTAGGAGAGACCAGCAACTTCCTCCATTCAAAAATGGCATCTTCAGCGACTGAAGACAGTCGGGTCGGTCGATCGCAAAGGCAGCATCCTTTGAAGCCGGAAATCAACTTTCCTCCCTTGCCTTTACCGTCCACTCTCTCGGCTAGTCGTCCGCCGAAGTCGTCAAGAACCTACAGCCCTTCGGGGATGCGTCGGTTCCCTTTATCCCAACGACCACCTTCGAAGACACCTCTACATTCTCCAAATGTCTCTCCCACCACGAAGTCGGCGCCACTTCCGCCTGTTTCGGATCCGTCGAACACAACGCGACGCCGTCCCGCTCCCCTTAGGCGTCGCACAGAGGATAGCGAGAAGTATCTGAGGTCCAGTCCTTCTCCACCAACGACTGGACCTCGACGGTGTTTCGCTTCTATGGAGGATGACATCTCTATGGCGATGAAGAGAAGGGCCCAGCTTGGATATGGCATGAAGAACGTATGTTATTTCTATCAGCTACCGATCCAGTTACTGAAGTTTTGTATTAGGCACTCCACAACTCCACAATCGTCAGCAAAGTACACTCGAGTGGCGAACTTTTAGCGGAAGTTTGGACCACCTTATCGAGTGAATGAGCACTTCCAGGTTACTATGTATGTCAGATACTGACTTTTGTTTTGCTCTCAGAGTTCTTAGATACTTTAAGGGTGGGCGGAGTAGCCCGTGTGGGTGGATATGACTTTGCATACCAAGGTCTATTCGGAGTCTGGGAAGGTTTCCCAATAACTGTTCCTTTGGAGCCCGTCGAGTCTGCTTTGACAGCGAACTTATCCAACGCACCGTCTCCTACGCCCTTTCCGCCGCACTCTCAAGCAGATGAGTCGCCAACCGTCCCCACTCTCTCACTCCCAGACCCGGCAACCCGTCCTCCATCGTTTGTGGGGGTGAGGCCGAATCGCATCTCCATGACCAGTCATGCTCGCGAAGCTTCTTTCGGATTTCCACAAAGTCGGGCTATGACATCAACATTGGACTTCGACGACGCCATAACACTTGTAAATCAAGCGCGACTAAAAGCTAACAGTCACTCGGCTGGTATTAATCGCTTCAGCCACTACTCCTTGGACGTCAAAAGTCTGCGGTCAGGAAGACGACAGCTGGCACTCGCTCTTTGTGACTGGGACCTTAGCCGGGACGACTTTTTAGATCTTCTACGAAAGTTAGTTGGCGTCTGATCTAAGACTTTCTGATAGGCTGACACACTCCCGCAGATGGGAGTCTGAAGGTCAGACGACGCGGGCGGCGTGTTGGGCTTCTCTCATCGGCGAGTTTGAGACCGCTAATGAGTATCTCCTGCGGAGCAATGGTATGCAGTCGAGCTCCCGCGACACCTCCTTGATTACTGATATATACAAACGACACGAAGATGATCTGCTTCATGTTGTTGCTGGTACAGTCTCAGCCCTCCTCGCTCACCGGAAAACCCAAGGGCAAGGAAATTCTGCAATATTCGAGCTCAGCCCTTGGCGTGATAACTGTCAACGCATGATTACTCGCCTTTCAGATCCATAGTAGGTCTAGACTACTCTGACCTTCACATCTTCGACCGTTCATCATGCTCCCTGTCATGCAGCATTCGTATCATGCTGTCGCGTCTCATTGACGAACCATGGATTGAAATCCTTCAGGATGAAGCTGTCAGGCTGACCGATCGTCTTGGCATAATATTCCGGTTCCTGGAGGATGAAAAGGTCAGTTTTGTACCTTACTGCGTTTGTGCATGTCCTTGACTTCATGCCAAGGTATCTGCAGCACTCCATGCGACTTACGACAATTTGAAACGAAGCGGAGAGCTCGACGGACTGTTATTTACTGGTCTAACTCCCCGAGGAATGGCCCTCATACAAGCATACGTCGATCGTACGGGCGACGTTCAGACTGCGGCTATATTGGGGTCCTATGTTTGCCCTTCGAGGTTCAGAGATCCGCGCGTGGAACGATGGGTCGAATCCTATCGCGATCTCTTGGATCAGTGGAAATTGTTCCACTTCCGGTGCCAGTTCGATATCGACCGCGGGCTAATGCTTCAACACCTTGTGCGAACTGGCTCAATAGAGCCGATGGAATGGGTCGAGCCTCAACTATTCATCCGTTGCAATTATTGCAGCAAGGTAATTAGCCCGAATTCGGGTGTAGACTCCACAGAAACGTCAGCGGAACGCGTCAGGGTACGTCAGGAAAAGAACTGCCATTCGGCATTATTCTCACCTTTATCGTCCAGGCAAACCGTTGTCCTCACTGCGCCAAAACCTTGCCGCGCTGTGTGGTCTGTTTAATGGCGATTGGGGTATTGAATGACAGTATTCGGGATGATGAGTTAGGAAACGAATCGTCTCCGCAGGGTGGGTAAATCGCTATTGCGTTTGGTCTATTTTTTAACTGAGGTTTCACAGACACTCTCGACGAGGCACTGGTATTCTGTCAAACCTGTCGTCACGGTGGCCATGCCTCGTAAGTCTCAGAAATATCGAGCATTGGGAAACGATGATCTCACCAGGACATCAACAAACTATAGGCACATCTTTGACTGGTTTTTCGGGAGCAGTGGCCAAGCGCATCGCACCTGTCCAGTGGCCGATTGCAACTGTCGGTGTGCGGACCTCTAATAAAGTCAGAAGCGGCCGTGAATACGGGAATGTTGATTTTGAACCAGTGGCGGTTCGTGCACTCGGTTGAGATCTGTGATGATTTCGATTTTATAAGATCCGCATCGTAGATTAATTGATAAACCGACCCGGAAACAGAAGTCTACCCGGTATAGCTAGAGGCTGCGTCTTTAAGTTGCACATATGCGGGACTCGTGTCCACAACTACTCCGAGATGACGAGCGTCTTCGCCAAAGGCTTCCACGTCCAACAGGATTTGCGATCTCAGTCTTTCTTCGTCTTTCGCTTCGTCCCCATCCCGAGATCCACCTCCACCAAATAATGAAAAGCCTTTCTTGTACCTCTTCAAGGAGTCCTTGGCCTGCTTCATCTCCCTAAGATGCGATGTATACCTTTAAATAGAATTTCAAACAAAAAGATGAGACTACATTGGAAATAAGCCATCGAGCTGCTCACCGATCGGCTGTAAGCCCGAAGACTTGGGTTGCCCAGTCCTTGCGTTCGCTCTCTTCGATGAGCTCGCTTACCCCACCGAGCTCGAAGAAATGTCTGAGCGGTCTGAGGATATCAGGAACGAACTCGCTAGGGCCGGTAGGGTCCCTCCTCTTATTCGTCGCCCAGAATTGCGAGATTATGGATTTGATACGTGAGAGGACCGTGCAGCACCGACGCGAAAGAACTATAACGATCTGTGCTGAGAGTTCCGGAAGGAGGTTGTGAAGATGATCCAGCGATGACTTCAGCACATCTGTAATTGATCAAAAGAAATGTGAGCAGAGTGACATTAGGTTATAATGGAGCGTGGCGAACCTTGGGGCTTTTGTGCATCATTACGGATGTCCTCAGGCAATAACATGCCGATTTCGGCCTTCCACAACTCCCATACCCTCTTTTCCATCGCAGTAATATCCATGAAAGCACTTGCAAGTCGTTGTAGGGTCAATTCGTCTACTGCAGAAGTATCTGCGGGCTCATTGACAGCCAACGGCGTGGAGGCACGGCCTGCGAAACCTGATCCGGAGGAAGACATGTCGACGCTAGCGGCTGCCGGTGGCTGTTCGCGGGGCGGGAGATTTAAGTCCAGCCATGATCTGTACCGGCTTAATAACTAAAAAGACGAGTCATTAGGAATGATTTCCTAGGAGAAGGAAAGGAGAAGAAAACCGAACCTGAAGGGTAAGCCGCCAAAATCTATGAGCCAACTCGGGGATGAAGACTCCGGAGCCCCAACACGCCTGAATGGCGGTGTAAAAGGCAGCTGCTTGAGATGTGGCAAAATCTGCTTGTATCGATTCAGCCCCTTGTAGGTGAGGGTTGGCGAGAGTATCCTCTAATGTCCCAACTATCTCTTTCCACCGAAGCTGGAAGTACACGGGCAATTGCCATCGCCTTTGGAATGCGTTATAGATTGGATGCTCGCGCATCATCTCAACTGCGTGCACGGAAGGAGCGAGGTGTTCCAAAGCAGTGATAAAGTTGTTGGTCGTTGTGTAGTTCTACAAATAAGCAATATAAGTACATATTAGAGATATAGATCGTAAAGTTACCTTTTGAAATTCGGAAGGATTGCCTGCCGAGAACACGATCGATCCAAGTTCTTCCATGATGCTTCTTCCAATCTCGGCCCAAATAACGTTTGCCATTATCTCGAAGCCATGCATGTTTAATCCCAATTCAGCGATGCTACCTCCAATGGATGCTAGCTGGGGACTGTCGGAGGCTTGGGCTGCGGCATTCAGCCGACGACCCGCTTTCCGGCTTTTCGCATTGATTTTCTCCGAGAATTCCAGAACGCCAGTACAATTCACCTGCACAAAGCGTAAGATGGTATTATACAGATTGGCGAGTGGATCATCGTCTTCTTCTGGAAGTAGGGGAAGTGCATCCACGTTCATCGTGTCGAATGGATTTGCGCGTACGCCAGTGAAAGGCGTGTAAGGGGTTCTTGGTGACATCAGGCCTGCTCTACCGGGAAGAGCAGTCCTGACAAGAATTGGAGAGGGTGTCACATTCAAGGCACCTGCGAAAATTGTCTAGCGGATAGTGTAGGATTAGCATAGAATACCCCCATCTGAACGGCGGGACTGACACTTTTTACAAATGGCTGAACGAGATCACGGCGAACTGCTTCCTCTGCGTCTCTCCAGTTTCGTAATAGATCGTATGTTCTTAAGCACTCTATCAAGTCAGATGTCCAGCGGGCCTTGTCGGTAACGGATGCGGTCTCAATTGTCGAGGAGGTCAGTGACACAAGTGTGTCAGAGAAAAGGTGATCTAGGTCGCGCGAGAGGGTGGTCTTTATCCGAGTTACACGCTGAAAGGGATCAAGTCATTACGACCATCATTACGGAGGGAGGCACATCTACTCACCCATTGCATCTCATCCACAAATACGCAGTTCTCTTCTTTCGCCTTTTCTGCGTGGTAGAGAAGTTGGGTGTATTCAGCCGCAATGCGTGCTAAATGTTTGGCTTGTCCACCCCTTGACCTAAACCGGGGGATGGAATATGTAAGGGAAGTCGAATGGATGAGTGGAAGAATTCCTCACCGATCATCCTTTGAATCATCATCCCCCATATTGAGAGCTAGACCATTCATTCCTCGTATACCTAGACCGGAGAAGTCTACACTGGATTGTGATGCGTTTTGGTCCGCGGATGCAATCAGCAACAGCGATTCAAGTCGGACGACGGAGTCCGAGAGCTTGAGAAGCATCTGGAGCAAAGCCTGTCTGCAGGAGCGCATTACCGTGAAATTAGGGCGTCATCGACAGCTCATAGCCAAGTAGAAACAGACCTTCTCTTGTCTCAATTGAGCTCTCTCGGTCAATTTATCCTGAACTGCGTCCTGAACTCCGTGAAGGTCGCTCCTTGAGTTCTGAGGAGAGGGGATGATGAGCTTCTGGCCAGTAAAGGTATTTGTATTTAGAGGACCACAAACCTCAATCTCAGCTCTCAAGCCTGGCAGCGGAGCTGCAAGCCTTTCTAAGCGTACACCCTCCCCTTTGAGATCGGTACTGAGACTGATAAATGCCGCGTAATCGTCGTTAATTAGTTGAACAAGCTCTTCTTTCAAATTCGCCAAGTAGGCACGAAGTTCCGAGCGGAGATCTTGTAAGGATTGTCCAGATCTTGAGAGGAGAAATCCATCGACATCGAAAGGCTCAGAAGATGAAAACGCAGGATGAGTGTGCGACAGCGGGATGAGCTGCGGCAGTTCAATACTACCGCCCACTCGAGAAGACGTCGAGGACTTGGTGGTATCTAAAGACAGCTGAGGTTTCTTGTGTTTCATTATTCCGTTCATGACGCTTGCATTCTAATGGGTAGGTTGCGGTGGATGGTCGTAGACTTTTGGTCCAGTTCCAAACGATCGAAAAACGGCACGTGACTTCTTCATTGGGAGGGTTTAAAAGGAGCGGAGATGGACACGGTGAGGCATTGATTTGCGCGGTATACATCCGAAAGAAGAAAAATACAAGGATTGACGTATACTGATGTTCTAAGCCCTCCCTTCTTTCCGAGAAGTGCCTTTTACCGCCTGATACCTCTGGGTGGTCCTCCACCTCCACCTCCACGACCGCGGCGAGCTGAGAATAATTGAAAATAGTGAGCAAGACTGACAGAATCCGTATGTTTGTTATCGGAGCTGTAGTGGACGTACCATTGGCTGGAGTAATATGCGTAAGTAGTGTAAGTCTCAGTTAGCGGGGGCAAGTCTAATATTCACTAGAATGCTGCACGGAACTAACCTCGCATGATTGTGGCACGACCACGAGCTGTGCCGATACCGCGGCCTCTCATAGCGTTCGGGCCAACTCGCTTGAACCTATCCAAGGATTGCCAGGTTTGAGTCAGTAGGCGTCAAGAATAAACAGTATGAGGACTATACGAACATTGGCGCGTTTTGAAGCATGTCCGGAACAATGAAGAATCGAATCATGCTCCCTCGGATGTATACTTGGTCCAGCTGGGTCACTCGCCCATCCCGTTGGGTGACGGTGATCTCCTTGAGCGAGACATTCAAGGAATCTTCGGCTATTGATCACGAAGAGTAGATCCCATTGAAAAGTCAGACGTGTGTAGGTATACCAGTGAGAAAAACGTAACGGTTAGCACTGTGTCTAATGTAAGCTCGCCGTGTTGCGACAACCACCACGAGGCGGAAGAAGGGCTTACCCTCTAACAACTTGCCCCGGTACATCTGACCGGTCTTAAGTTCAACAGTAATGATGTGGCCCAGAGCCTCGTGTAGGAGCTTGACGGGAACTCCAAGTGGACTGGCCATGCTGCGTTCAGGTCTTTGGTCGAGATGGAAAGGAAAAGCAGTTGCTCACGCAAGACGCCGAAGTCGCCGTTGTTCTCTGTCCCTGGGCTACGGCCATCACACCTCTGGTTAGAGTGAGATCTTGAGGTCGATGGAATAATCAAACATCTGAAACTTATGAAACGAAGAAGCTATATATGGTAGTCGACTTGACATTAATTGTGCCATGACGGAGTGTAGAGTAAAGGAATCCAAGATCGACGAAAGCGAAGTGCGGCAGTAAGAAAGAAAACGAAAACCCAAGAATGAGCAGTTCTGAACTCCGGCAAATAATGGCGAGTACTTCCTCAGACGATGCTTGACGGCTCCAAGAGGAATGTGCGAATTCGCTTCGAATTCGATGCGGAAGTCTGGTGTGAAGGATCACAGCTGCAGAACATCGTAACGTGTCAGCGAGTAGCTCAAACGCAAGCGCACCAGTCAAAAGAGGGAGTCATATTTAGAAGACCCGCTGGCCGGAGAGGAAAGACACTGCCATACCCTCTTTAACGCCTCAATCGTCTCTCTTTCTTTTTTCCCGGGTTGGCGCTTGATCGCACCGCCAGACGACGGAAGTTTGGACGGGTCTGAGGGATTAGTAGATGGAGAAGAGTCCTGAGGTTGAGAGGGGATAAGGGGGAGTGTATCATCGTCTCTCGAGGGCTTGTCGTTAGGAGTTGGTTTGCCCATGATGAAAGAACGACGCGAGCAAGGAAAATAGTGACCACGGATTGAAGAGACGATAAGAGGTCTGCATTGAGCTATAAGGCATCCGAGGTAGGCCGTCTTATGACGACTTCGATGACTTCAACGCTTCCTTTTGCACCATCGACGTGCAGCAAGAAAGATAATCGCTCCCGAAACTGTGTGCGAGTATATACAGCGTCCGTGACAGCTGATGAACCCAAGATACATGACAAACTTGTCGGGGAGGGCTCGTTTTGTGGCGTACGGCCGCGAGGCGCTTGATGTATTAAAGGAAAAGGTGGGAGGGCCGCTTCCATCAAGGCTCTAGCCAATGCCGCTGCGGAAGACATGCACTCAGCCACAAAGCTGCCAGATACCGCTTGACTTTATGAAGAAATCGTGGGTTTTGACGGTGCCGCTTTACGATCCTTCCCGAGACTACCGATGGCTAGGATCGCCCTTCCTTTGTAGACCATCCCAACAAGGGTCCAGCAGCAACCAAGTTGTTTCGGAGTCGAGAGCTGTAATTGTTTAGGAGGCGAAATCATTAGTGTCTCGTAGGACGTCAACGCGAAACACGGGGCAATAGAGGAAAGTGGGGTTGCACGTCCGATAGACCAAACTCAGGGTCCTCTGGCCTTACCGATGGAGACTGCAGGGGGGGTGCCCCCGGCAACAATCCAAATACCGAGCGGCACAATAGACAAGGTAGTGCTTGGTACGCACTCGGTGGCACGGGTGATTAGATACATCATCTGACAGTCAGTTCAAGCAAAGATTGTCATACTATTCACCGATACGGGAGCGGGGAAGGGGTATAATATATGGGAGATGATGCCTATAAGTCCATGCAATCTTAGAACGTCTGACCACGTCTCAAATGAAACGCGTAATCGGACAAGGGGGTGCTCCTAGCTCAAGTGTCCCAGGTTAGAATAAGTTGACCAGACTCTCGGAGGTGAAAGCTGTCGAGCAATGACCTCCGGACGTCATCCGGAACCTTTGATAACTGCCAGACCAAGCAAAGGGTAAGTAAGGGGCTTGGGACGTGAATGCGTGGCGGAGCGCTTAGGTCTAATGTACCAAATTATCATCTGGGCGGACCAAATCCGGTGTTTTCTGAGGATCATCGGGTGTTCGGGCGCCTGTCGATAAAGGAGATAGAGATTAATATGCTTCAGTGAGATTGACACAACCTTGAACACAGCACATTGCCACAGACCTTCGGCATCGACGATCAAGGGCGAGCCATTAGCGTTCGTTCGATCTCGTCCTCGATCAAAGCCTGCTGCCATTCCTTTTTTGGAACGAGGTGCTTTGATAAGTTTGACTTCAAAAAGTGGCTCCTGATAGTAATGTTCTTCATCCCCCCGACTAGGTGAATGGTCGTGATAATCTCCGTTGGGAGTCCAAGGCTGCGAACTCGACTGCGGCGACGCAGAGGAAGATGCTCGCGGTGGTGGAAGGAGCATGAATGGATGATCATCCTGTATGTTGACCATTTTACTGGGAATATTCAAGAACGGAAAGCAGATATTGGGAAATGTCTCCGTGTCAGGGATTGCTTCTCATAATGCTCAACAAGAGCGAAACAAGATCTGTACCTCTCTGCATCTCGAATGAAATCTATCAACATTGCATCTTCGCTTTTGATAACGACCGGCGGAGGTCGTTCGTCTGGAATTGGTTCGCTACGAATAATTGAAGTTTAGACTGTGTCGGTACCCCTGCTCAGCGGACCACTCCAATCACGAGTCGGGAAACGCACTCGTCATCATCAATGAGAGGATCATGTTCAGAGTTCTAATCGTAGAGGGTTCGTTAACATTTCCGGCGGTGGGCCCAAGCGTAGACACCAACCGAATGCCCTGAACGCATGCAACAACAAAATATTTGCGCGAGGAGCGAAGGTGCCATGCTTTTTCTGAGTTGAAGACTGGTTATCGGTAGGGACTGTACGAACACGTTGCGTAGGGGCTAAGAAGGCGTTTGACGGCAGCCTGGATAGGAGACTGTCGGGCTTGTGCAAGAAACGAGCGAAAGGAGAGGAATGGGAGGAAGCCACTCCCCCGTCATGCGGAGAAATCCATAATATCCGCTGCTTACCTCCGATATGCCCACTTCCACTAAGTTGAGCTGTGACCCCAAGCTTAAGGTGTCAGTCGGATAGAAAAGCTCTTATAGTCCCTTGATAGTTGATTAGATCCGCTCAGGTCATTCTAGGACAGGATGTGTGCTCAGGTCCGGTTCGTGGCACCTATCAGTGCACCGAAATTCCGTCAAATGCCAATAGGAAATACTCTAATCTGAGACTCCGGCGAGTAAGTCATCGCCAATTTTCTCTTTAATATAGCTCACTGTGATGGACCTGTTGGTTTTTGGGGTTGAGGTCCGCTGCGGTCGCACTGGCCTCGGCTTCGGGTGCTCACACCGAACGCCGTTTCCACGCAGGGCGCGCGTCTGGCGTCCCGCCTGTTAAGACCAACCATTTGTGCCCTTTTGTCAACATTCACGGAACAACTGCCGCCACCGAAATCGCCTTACAATACTCACGGGCGACATCGAGCTGGCTTAGGTTGCATTAACTTCAAGCGAGCTTGTACTAGTACGTGGACGAGGAAACTAGGAGTGTTGTCCAGCACGGTCTCAACGTATGTTCTTGAAGTACTACAACTCTCTCTTTATACTAAAGCATGACATCAGATGTCCTCCGAAGGTATTATGGACCGCATTACGGCGGGTATGGCTGCCAAAAATCGAAGCCTCATTGGAGTCGCATCCGTTTTCCTCCCCAATCTTCTCATACCGCTCGAATTTCAACCAGCAATGACGGGAGCACTCCTCATTCTGGTGTTCTGCGTGTACACCACGGTCCTACCGAATTACAAGACCTGGGCACCACTCAGAATCGGATTGGCCATCCCAGCCATCTACCTGTTCATCGACTACGGCTGGTCCAGAGCCTATCCTCGGCCCAATCGCGGCGTACACCTTGGAATGGCCACGACCGCGTTCTATGGCATTATGAAGGTCGTAGAGGTCTGCTGGGTTAGGGATCTGGACGACGAGCGGCCTCGATGGATCCAAAAGCCCCAACAAGCTTTGGATAAAGAGCAAACAACGAGCAAGAAAGTACCAGCACCTGGAGAGGTGGCTCCAGTGGTACTACCTCTTCCCCAAGATACATGGGGTCGTATTGCCTATTCGGTCGACTACATCACTTCCGTACGCGGTGCATCATGGTATGGTGACCGTGTCTGGGACTTCGCTCCTCCTTACCTTTACAACTATTCTCCCCCGAGTCGAGCCGGCCACATACTCTTCAATCTCGCCTTTGCGATCTTCCAATACCTCGCCGCAGACTGCCTCGACATGTACATCAAGTCCATCCCCTGGGATCGAACGCAAGGCAAACCCGTTACATCTCTCCCAGTACCCTTGCAGATCACCACAGTCCTCGCCATCGCGGTCCATACTATCCTTGGCCTGACGTTTCCCGCCACATCATACGCCATCCTTGCCGTTTCACTCGGTTCATACCCCTCGTCCTGGGCTCCAATCCTTCCCAACTTCCCATTTGCGGCACCTACTATGTCGGAATTTTGGTCCAAGTACTGGCATCATCTCTTCCGGAGGACGTTCAGGCGTCTAGCGGACGGAGGGCTCTGGTATCTTCCAGGACCGCTGAAGACAAACCGAAGCTTTAATCGCGCCATTCGATATACCATCATCTTCTTCCTCTCATCTCTTCTTCATGTGGCCATCCTAGCTGGAATCCCATCGGACTGGGCGTATCCTATGCCGCGATCCTTCCTGGGTATAGACGCCGGAACTGTTAAGTTCTTCCTCACTCAGCCTTTAGGCTTAATCCTCGAGGTGAGAGTGATCTTCCCTTTGACTGAAGGGTTCGACCCATACACCCGATCCGAGCTTCGTCGGACGTTTGGCTGGTTGTGGATTTTGTTCACGGGACGTTACTGGGCCGACGCCTGGCTTGGATTCGGCCTCTGGGAACCCTCAGAAATTCCGATATATATTAGCCCAATACGTGGAATTCTGTACGATCAATGGGTTTTTTAGTTCTCTAGAACTATACGTATCATCAGACTACGATATATACTCTGTAATGCCTGTTAGTTCATAGCGATGACTATTCAGATATATACCCTTGCCTTTAAGATTATGAGTTTATATGGTCCATATGACCGGCACAAGCATCAATGGTAGGACGCTCGCGGACAGCACAAATCTTTCCGCTTCGTCGCATCTCACGCGTCGCCACCGTCGAAACGCTTTAAACTACACTACATACAGACCGAACGTGACAACCGTATGCGAGCAATCAAAGGTAAATAGCATCACCGTAACAGCGTCCTGCCTCCCTAACTCATGTGTTCTACTAAAGGAGTTCTACTTACTTGGTGCGTGAAGAAAATTCGATGCCGGCTCCTCAAAACTCATTCTTATTCACTTGTAGCGACACCGCAGTGAAGCAAATCTTACTGACGCTCAATGAGAAGGAAGCCTTCATTGTGGAGGACCTTGACGAGACGCACGTCATCATCGCACCGGACAAAGTCGAGCGTGTCAGGTCTGCACTCGCATCGGAGGTACGCCAGAGAGTCGAAATTCATTGAATATAGACGACTAACGGGATATATCTATAAATCCTAAAGTTGGAGAAGAACGCATTCAGTCTAGAAGCCGCCGCTCCGTGAACGCCTCATTCAACCCACGAGTATGGCAATCCGCTGCATGCGTCTCTCATGACGACGTCGAAGGGGCGTTGAGTAGTTCTGTCACTTTCGTCTGCACGTCTGCGCTCGACAGGTTGTCCAATTCGACATGCTTCTCCACGCCGTATTCTGGAACCGAAATCGCGTTTTCAGCGTTGGCCTGGCATGAGGTCGGCTGGACACGGGTGCGACTAACCGAAACGTGCAAATGCTCGTGCTGGCGTTCCTCTTGCCTCCCGAATGAGGACCGGCAGATCCGGATTGTGCTTCTTCAAGTATGGGTACGCTGTTTGGATGAACTGGCTGGGAAGGAGAGGTGCCAAAGAATTTCAGATTGGCTGCAAGCGTGCACCGAAAGGCATTGGGATTCACCGAGCACCCGATGAAGCTTGACCAGACTGGCACATAAGGAACCTTAGCTCCTTAATGGCTGGTGATAATTTCTTAATGGCGGACATTTGTGAGGTTGGTGAAGAGACAGGGCTTGATGATGAGAATCTTGGAAGCGTAGAACGAGAAGTCCAAATTCAAACCGAACACACGCCCGACGACGGCCGCGCCCCCTCCCGCCCAGTCTCACTTCATCCACCTTGCGGCAACCTCGTTCCCCTCCCGCCGCCTCTCGCTCACTCCCCGACTCTCATTCTACTACCACCATGGCCGACGAGAAACGCATGAGCTACACTGAGGCTCGTCAGAGGTTGCCAACCTTTGAAGAGGTGCGGCCGTTGCCAACCAGTTTTGCTTTCGTTGTTGACCGTCGCCATTGTCATAGGTCCTCTACCGCAAGACTCGCCCCCCAGTAGACCTCTTCAACTTTTAGTGAGTCAAGAACAACGTTCATCCTACTGTGAAAGTTTATTAATTGCATCGACCAGTCTTTTCCTACAACGTGAAGGGGCAGAGGATGTGCTGGATTTCTGGCTTGACGTTCAACAGCACGAAAACCTCTGCCGGGCTTACTTCAAAGATGTTCGAAAGTCAGGAAGGACCATAAAGGAGGACTGGCCGCAGTTCTGGGACTATGCGCGGAGGAGAGGAAGCATTTATGGCAACATCGTCGGTGCGGGCAGCAAGAGGAGTACCGTTAGCAGTGGCGAGCCAGATCCCGAGAAGCGTCCAATCTCGTCCCAAGGCCACCATTCCCGTCCTGGAACTCCGGGGAACATGCAAGCAGGCTATGGAGACACGAAGGACCGTCACGCGTACCCGCAGGAGTATCAGGAACCTCCGAGGTCCAGCACACCGTTCAGCCTCAACTTGGGCCGCCGTTCAACAACCATGTCGAAACGTGCCTCTAGGGCACCTACCTTCATCCCTCGCGACTCGGCCATAACACGGACGGACCTTATTGCTTCAGCCGAACGGATTTTCGCTCGATACCTTCTCCCGTCATCGGACAAGGAGATTTACCTTCCGCCGTCTCTCCGAATCCACGACTTCCCCCTCTCGTCCCACCAACTCCCAAATCCCACATCTCCCGAATATGAAGTCGAAACTTCAGCCCTTGCACAAGTCCCCGATATGTTCCACGCTCAAAAGGAGTACGTGTTCCGTGCAATGGAGCAGGATGCCTTCCCTCGATTTTTGAGAGCCAAGGCTTTCGGAAACATTACTCCCGTCAGCGCCCTTGCTCGTCTTTGCCTAGGACTTGTGGCACTCTGGGCTGGTCTTGCAACCGCATTTGCATTAATTTTCCTTGACGTGAAGCCTAAAGCGAAACGTTTCTTCGTAAGCATTATCTCCCCCCTCTGTTCCGATCGTGCACTGTTCTAACTTTGTATCCCTTAAGCTTTTCATTCCGTTTACCATCGCCTTCCTGTGTCTGGTGTCCCACCAGTACGAGCTTGATCCGATTCTCGTCTTCCTCAACCAATCTGAAACAACGCCATTCCGAACAATGCCAATTCGGGAGCCCTACGTTCGCAAACTCCTCCTGGGCCGCGCAATCTGGGTCACCTTTCTCATTGTGTTGTTGGTGGTAGTGCTGACAATCATTTTCTGGGCCGTACCTGGCCATCGCTTGTAAAAAGCGGAGCTCAGCCATCCGAAACTCGGGACACTTTGATCTGCGTTTATTCCGTAATTTGACACTTATATGCTCGCTATATGAGGCTGTGCTGTTATTCCCGTCGTCGTCGCTTTCGTATGTATTTTCGCTTCCGGTCTCCTCTCGATCTACTTATGGTCCAATCTTTCCTCTCCCTTCTGATCTTGCTTTCTCACATTAGCTTACGCTCCTTTTGGAACTTTCCTCATTCTATTTGTCTCGGTCTGGTAGTAGAGGAGATACCCAGCTCTAAATTCCCAGTTGTTCCTCGGTTTCCGGATTTTTTGTTTGGGTCTGTGTGATCTCCCCGGAAATCGCCCTGGTTCGGCACTCCAGCTCCGACAACACTTCGCAATCCTCCCCCACTTGACCTATAAAGCTGGCTCTTTCCAAGCGAGCGGTGATCTTCCTATCAGGACCTCCTCTATCTCGGAAAAGCTCTCTCGCATTGCTCTCAAGGTCACTTCACCAAAACATGGCATCGATCGAACAAGCCAAAAAGTTGGCTGCTTTTACCGCTGTCGATAATCACGTCAAGCCGACTGACAAGGTAAAGATGTCTATTTGCAGTACACGCATCGCATCTAATACAGTGATTTTCAAGTTCATTGGAATTGGGTCAGGTTAGTCGTTCCCCAAGTTTCCCGTACACAGTGATCAGGATGAATGAGCTCGAAAGCCTAGGTTCAACGGTGCCATATGTTGTGGAGAGGATCATCCAGCAAGGGGAAGAAGTCAACAAGGACCGTATCTTCCTTCCAACAGGTGACCATCGCCTCGAGCGTCAGTGTGTGCGAGTGGCCCTTCTAACTTCTCTCGTCACGTTCAACCAGGTTTCCAGTCCCGACAGCTCATTATTGCTGGTGGACTGAGACTAGGCGACGTCTCTCAGTATACACACATTGATGTTACGATTGACGGTGCTGACGAGTTCGTATGATATGCCATTGTCATCATCGGTAGTTGACTGACTTCGCTTCATTCGCTCCGAAAAGAGTCGATGCTGACCTGAACTGCATCAAGGGCGGTGGCGCATGCCAACTTCAGGAGAAGGTTCTCGCTGAAGCTGCAAGCACGTAAGCACAGGCGGATTTACCGGTTTGCAACCCAATCTGAGGCTAGGGGGGATTGTTATTATGGGCTAGCTTCATCCTCGTCGCGGACTTCAGGAAGAAATCGTCGATCCTCGGAACTACTGTGAGTCGATATCCCACGCTTCTTTTGCTTCCACATAGGTTGACATGGAGAACGTTAGTGGAAACAAGGCGTTCCCATCGAAGTCTCTCCCGGTGCCTACGCTCCCATGCTAGAACGTCTGAAGAAGATGGGATCTCCAAACGCTACTCTACGCATGGCCAAGATGAAGGCTGGACCGGTTGTCACTGATAATGGAAATTTCGTCATTGATGCACCTTTCTCGGAGGAAGACTACAAGAACCCTAAAGAGGTTAGTAGAGGACGCTACATTGTGACGACCCCAAAATAGGGCAAACCCATATCTAAACTCAAATTTTGGCTCCCTTCTAGCTCCTCGTCAAACTCAAGATGCTAACCGGTGTCGTTGAAGTTGGCTTGTTCTGCGATATGGCGAAAGCGGCTTACTTTGGTAACGGGGTAAGTCCAGGCTGAGACGGACCATCAGACAGCTCGAACACAATCTGAGGCGCATTCGTAACAGAATGGAAGCGTATCAGTCCGGCACGCAGACGGGCAGACCGAGGAGATTCAGGCGCAGTAGGCCAAAGCAGACCACCAGTCTCAACGGAGCTCATTTCTACCCTTCTCTCACAACACCTAATGCTCTAAATTCAATGAATAAATGAAGCTGTGCTAGCGGTCTTGGCTTAAAGTCTGCGTTTGCTTAACGATGGTATCGCCGAATTTAGTTTCGTTGACCTGTTGTAGGACTGGTTGCGTCTGACGGACGACGCAACGGTCTTGGAGGTACTATTTCATATCGAGTATAATGTAGATGCACATGCAGGTCTACGACTTCTTGCCTGCGATCAGCCAGTTTCGCCCCGTTAGGAGATTATACACCCATCGGGACCCATTCCTGGTAGCCCGTCTTCCCCAAGTGCCTGAGAATAGAAACGCATGAGATCAAGTTTTGAGTCTCTTAACGGTCATGTTGCTTACGAATCCCGGTGGTAATTCACCCATGATCTCTTGAGGCGGAGAGCCAAGGGTTTGCATCTAGAAGGAAAGCGTTGGTCTGTAATCGTTGGTGACCTCCAGCGTGAGCGAAACACGTACCTCGGTCATGAGCTTCATTACCTCTCCGGTCTTTTCCGGGTTGTTGTCGGAGTAGTCTGGAGACTCGAGGACCTTGACGGTTTGAGATATTAGGGTTTGCTGTCTCTTATACTTTTCGAGGTCTTCTTTGCTCAGTTTGCTTTCGTTCTCCTTAAAGTACCCAGGGAACTGGAATAGCTCAGGGCATTAATTTTCGAGAGTAGCAGTCTTTTGGCGTGGCGGGACAGCTACCTTCTCGTCCAGCTCCTTGAGCGGCTCGTACAAGAGATCCTTGGACAGGAGTTGAGACATCATGTTCTCGAGGAGACCCTGCACGTCTTCGGCATCTCCAAGATCTCCCAAGTCTCCCATATCACCAAGCTGAGCCAATAGAGCTTGCAGTGGGTCATTGGAGTTAGCAGCGTCAGCCTGAAGCCCACAGAAACGGTGTATGTCAGCAATGTCACGGAGGGGAAGGGTTGGAGAGAGACTAGATCGTACCTTCGAAGAGTTCTCGCTATTTTTGAGCCTTTCCATTGCCTCTCTGATCGACTTCTGGAACGGGTCTTCCGCTTGACCTGAAGCTCGAGGTGCCGTCGACGGACCCGCTTCTCGACTGGCGCCAGGAGCAGCTTTCTCCCCAGCCTTGTACTCCGGGAACGACCCACCAAGCGAATTCGGACCTGTTTCCAAGTCTTCTACCAGCATCTTTTCGAATGCTTCCCGTAATTCTTTCTCTTGCGGATCCGCTACTGGTTTACCCTCTGTCCCTACACCTCCAGATACCAATTCCTTCATCATCGCCTCCATGCCCCTCGCGAACTCGGCAGCAAAGTCCTCATCGTCTAGTTCAGGAACATTAGGTGGAGGTTCCGGACCAAAGGTCTTTTTGGGTGCTGCCGTCGGAGCGGGCTTCGCCGCTTGGGGTGGGGGTTTGGAGAACTGCGTCAGGACGTCTTTGGTGATGAGATGTCAGTTGGATGACTTTGAGACAAACCTAGTTTAAGAGTAAAAGCATACCATCGAGATCATCAAGATTGTCGTCGTCGTCGTCGACAGCTACGGGAGGTGCTGGGGCTTTACCGGTTTGCTTAGAAGACATCTTGGTTGTAGTTGAGATTCAAACGCGTCCGTCCACGCGAGTGGCACGTGCAATAACCGGAAGCCGGTCGTGTCGTTAATCTGACCGGGGGGACACAAAACCTTGGTATATATACGAAGCTGCATGTTAGCGACTGAGGCCCTCCATGTCTACTGCGCTTGTGGTTGTGCTTCGATGGGTCGGTGGTCATCCCTTCTCGTCCTTGAGGAAGATTGCCTTTTCGGGCCGTGATGGGCGCTTACGCGACACTGACTCGAGTATCCTCGAAATGCGAATGCAACACGTCTCTAGAGCTTCCTCTCTCACTCCTCTCAGCTTACAATTCAAACACATTTGTACCGGTGTTATGATGTGTGGAGGATTCACTCTGGCGAAGACTTAGCCGTGAGAGCGCTGGCTGCGGGGTGATTCCAGTGTTTACTTGGTGTCGCGTCTCACCATCAGCAAACCAAGGATGAGCTCTCTAAACATATCATACAATCTGGTCGCGAAAGAGGAGATTCCAGCTGCTCTAGAGATTGAGTTGGCTGGTGAGTGAAACGTCTGGCTGTAATTCTCGCAACTCTCAGAACCACTGCTTTTCAAGGCTTTCATCCGGATGAAGCTGCATCTCTCGAGAGTCTTGAGTAAGCAACATACGGCATTCTTAGTCGTTTGGCTGGCTGAGCTCAAGGATGGTCGGGTAGGTATCGTCAGAACCATGCTCCGGATCTCTTTCTAGGTGCATACGTCGCCGAAAATCCGCCATCTGCCCGTACAGATAATCCCCTGAGCACAAGAAAGCTGATAGGCTACGTGGTCGCCACTATATCAGCATCTGACACCGTTACCGAAGCTTCTATGAAGGAACATATTCCAACATCGGATGGCGGAAGGATCGTCGTGATCCACTCCGTTTGCGTTCATCCAGATTACCGGAGGAAGGGGATCGCCCAAGGCCTATTACAAGAATACATCAGGAGATTGGAGACTGAAGCACCTGCTGAAATCAAAGGTGTCCATCTCATTTGCCACGAGCAGCTGGTGGAGTTATATCGCAAGGCAGGGTTCGAGCCTGTGGGGAAGAGTCCAGTTGTTCATGGGCCTCGGGAGTGGTTTGAGATGAAGTACGACTTGCCGCCGCCAAAAGGGGTCTCAATTCCTGAGGAGGTGCTCGCTGCTCTCCTCAAGCCAGCAACGGGTGACAAGAGCGGCGGCCCAACCTCACGACCCTTCACTGCTTTCCCTTCAATACAAGATCTAGTGACGAGCGATCCCTCCACAGGAGCACAGTCGAACAAGTACAAACTTGTTTGTCCAAGGACAAGTTGTCGGAGCGTAATTTTGCTGCCTTGGGTGGCCAAGCTCGTCGAGGCAGCCGCGGTGGAGGTGTGTCATCTGTATCTCATTCCACGGCGCAATGCAACTAATCTCAACGTGTAGCTTGACTCACCCGATAGTCCTCCACCATCAGACCTGTTGGCCCCTCTGCCCTCGGCGCCTGAAACCATGGAATGGTGGCTGGTCACGCCCAATCCCATGCAATTCGAGAATATTGGATTCTCAAAGACAGTTCATACGCCCAGCGGTATACTTAAAATGATTTCCTGTGCGGACTGTAACCTTGGACCCCTCGGCTACACCGGGATCAGGTCAACAGAATTCTGGGTCGCGTGCTCTCGCGTCGCGTATAGAGAGTAATTGCACGGCGGTACTCAGGTTAGGTACATCCTTGTATATACATACCGACGGCGTCTCTGCAAGTTTGAAAGTATAAAGAACGGCTGAAGTGTTACCGAAGATGGTTCTGCCGACTTCACATCGGTATCCAAGGAGGGAAAGGGTTGTTGTGAGACCGCCCCGAATCCTGAAGGAATGCAAGTACGGTTACCCACGGCTCAAGTTCTGCAACCTCACTCTCAACCCATTACGTTCATCTACCCCCGTTAAGCCGTCGCAGCCGTCCAACTCGAGTCGTTAGCGGCGACGTCGTTCGTCAAGTCTGAGCTGTTGCTTTTGCTCCTTTCTGCAATCCGCTCTACTAGTCCTCGGGGTGCCGTTCGTCTCCCAACCCTACTCTGCTGCAAACCCAACAAGTCAAGCAAGGCCCTCAAGTGCCAAATTTCCCTTTCGCTCATCAACGTGGCTGGTCATTCGCTAGTCATACTGAAAGTCGAACGGAGGACATAGCACTTGCCATTTGCGATTTGTTTTGGTGAGTGACCTTCCCGCATTTTCACCGCGCGTGCTCGGGTTCTGGTTTGGACTGTTCGCTGAACTTGGGCCTTTACTTCGCCATTTTGCCGTCTCTCACTCTCCCGCACACGCTCACGCGTCGAATTACGACCTCTCACATCGCGCGTCTCTCGAGAAGACGTCTTTTGACTAATTGGCAAACACACGCGACCAATCTTTCCTTCTGCGTTTTACTACGTAGTAGACTGCGCTTTCAAGTTAGCCCCTTCGCATTTCGCCATGTCAACAGCAGCATCCGGTTCAGGCGCACCTCCAGCAACACCATTGTCTGCCGCTTCAGCGGATCTCGGTGGAGATGAACGGAACAGGTGTGTACACCGTTTGCCAAGGCCTGCACCACATGCACGTCGCTGACGATCGATTGACTGGATTTCTTTCGTAGCGTCGTCATCAAGGTGGGGATGGTGGGCGACTCCCAGATCGGGAAGACGAGCTTGATGGTCAAGTACGTCGAAGGCAGTTTCGATGAAGACTACATCCAGACTCTTGGTGGGTTACCAGCCGTTGCCCTTTAGCCAGGTCGAGCAAGTCAGACCCTGACATAGACACCTTTCCTTTTCAGGGGTCAACTTCATGGAGAAAACAATCTCGGTCCGGCGGACCACTATCACGTTCTCTATTTGGGATTTGGGAGGTCCGTGGTGATTGGTATCTTGACTGGCAGCGTGATTGCTGAGCTCAGATGCCGGAACTAGGCCAGCGGGAGTTCGTCAACATGCTACCATTGGTGTGTAACGATGCCGTAGCCATCTTGTTCATGTTCGACCTGTCAAGAAAGTCGACGTTGAACTCGGTGAAGGAGTGGTATAGACAAGCAAGAGGTTTCAACAAGGTCGAGCTGGGTTGCACGGGCATTCTGGACGAGGAGCTGATTTGCATCCTGCATTGCAGACCGCCATTCCGTTCCTAATCGGTACAAAATACGATACTTTTGCAACTTTCTCGAGGGATGAGCAAGAAGAGATTACTAAACAGGTATCCCGATGATTTTACTGTGTGGATATTAGGTGGACTATTGCTTACCAATTAACCGTTCAGGCCAAGCGGTTTGCGAAAGCGATGCACGCTCCCCTCATCTTCTGCTCAACCTCATCATCAATAAACGTACAGAAGATCTTCAAGATAGTGCTCGCCAAGGCGTTCGATCTCAAATGCGTGATACCGGAAGTCCATAACGTCGGCGAACCCCTCCTCATTTACATGGACCAGTGATTCTCGGGCCGGCTCCGTTTCTCTTTTCCTCGTTGTTGCTGTAAAACCTGTAAAGGTCAGGAGCCGTAGCCTCGAATAAGGGGAGGAAGTCCATCGTGCTAAAGGCAAGAGGACCCGTCCTCACTGGTGGCTGGAAACGTCACCTGCTACTATTCTTCGGACTCTCTAATTGACTTGTCTTCGCTTTACTTGTCTATCGCCTTTATCTTATGCTGCTTTCAAATCCACATTCTTTTTCCATTCTTACCCCATCATCTTCGGTTATACCTGGCGCACCCATCCCTTCTTTTTGCCACAACTATCTATTCTCCACCCGCTTTCGATCTCGTTGTCGAACCCCCACCATGCTGCACCCATCCTCTATGCTTTCTGTTCAGGGTAGATGTCGCATCTCAATATCACATCCCTGAAGGCTAGTTTCAATCTGCCAGACCCAAGTGTATTTCGGTCTCCCGTATGTTCGATATCTATTGGTACAGTCTCTAAGATGCCAGAGTCTAGGATGAAACATGATGGTATCCCCATAAGAAACATAAAAAGATTATAAAGTTGCCACCTTGGCTCGGATGACAGCCCATGCCATGAGTCTGTAAGCTACAGTGATTGCGAATAGAATGCCACAGTACTTGGATACATTCCAGTCTTCCCACCCGAGGAGTGCCAAAAGTTGTTCCCCTGTCTGCACGAGGCATTGCCCGTCTGCAACCTGTTCATCGGTGCAGTGTAGTCGAAGACCAACGGCCTCGTTGATCATGACGATCCTCGTGCTGTACTTGAGGGTGGTGCTCCACGCAAGGATGCCCAGCCATTTGGGTAGCGATACGCTCACGACACCCGATAACTGAACGAGGATGGTAATGAATGTTGACACAAGACTGAAGGAAGGTGTTAGCTGAAGTCGTCTTTCAAGCTGAGAACAGACTTACGAAACGTTGAAGCCCATAGAACGAGTGAATGAACCGAACATCATACCAATGCTCTCACCCGTTGAGAGGAGCGCCCATTCAGCAAAGGCGAATTGGAAAAAGATGCGAGCGTTGGTTTGCATTCCTGCTCCGATATTGGTCACGATGGCGGCCAGCTGCGAATACTTGTTAGTGCGTCATAACGCAAATCTCCTCGTCTTGACTAACCAAAGCGCCAGCTATCTCGAGCGGTAGTTCAACGATGGTAAAGGCGAGCACAAAAGTGGATGCCGAATACGCTCCGCTGGTCCTGACTTCGTGGAAGAAAATATCCCGATCTGCCGGGAAGATGGCGACATTGTTCAAAACACCGACGAACTGCAAAATAATTAGTCAACATTGAAGTGTAGCCGGAGAGAGGACACTGACAGCAAGTCTAGATGGGCCAGGTATGTTACTATGAGAATATGCGGTACGTGTTCGAGAGCGACTCACGGAGAAATGATTTCGAGAACGAAACCCAGTCGATCCTGACCACCAGTGGGTCCGTACTTTATACGTTGGTAGATCAAAAGCATGATGCTAGGAAGGCAGGAGTTAGATATTTCCCTGACAGATGTGATCGGATAGGGCGTACCAAGCGAGCAGTGGCGTTTGATATAACCTCATCCAGAAGACTTGTAGATGACATCGTCAGCGTCAAACCATTTGTAGAGCTGAAGCTACATCCTTACCAGGAGGCTGTCTCCATAAATTGCGAGCCATTCGTTCTAAGATCACCGGAAGAGCCACGAAAATGGAAGCTTTGCCATCGTAATCTACCAGATCTGGAGGCCTTTGGACCGAATCACGATTCGCCGCCTTGTCTTCCGTATTCCTCGCCTCTCGCTCGGCCCAATTGTCGATCATGGCGGATACACGTTTCCGGGTGACTTGCTCTCGCTCTCCACGGCTGTCCACCGAGACAAGGTCCAGAATCCAATCGGCCGGGTTAACCATGGGCGGTAATGGATATCCGAGTGAGGCGCAGAAGGGACCAATTTCCGACTTTGGGCAGCTGAAGGCGGTTCTTCCGCCTTTTGCTAGTAGAACGACGTTGTCGATACCGGCGTGCCAAATGTCGGAGCGGGGCTGGTGGATGGAAGCTAGATAGTTCAATGTCAGCTCGCAATCTCTATCAGATTCCAAAGGAGCACGTACCGATGACGGTTCGTCCACTTGCAGCAATAGCCTTGAGTGCCAACATCACATTCTACGAGAAATGGGTTAGCCTGTGAGGACGTTCTGTAGAGCAGATTGGCTTACGTGCGCCGTGAGAGCATCAAGTCCAGAGGTAGGCTCATCTTTATAAAACGTGGTTCAGTAACCCGACGACCCCGACAGTAGGTCTGTACGGATACATACCAACAACAAGCACCGCGGGATCTATTCATACGCGGCAAATGAGATGCTGGACTTCAGAATGGTCACAAGACCACTCACCGCTGATCATTTCCACAGCAAGACTAAGTCTGCGTTTTTCTCCTCCCGAGATTCCCTTGAGAAGTTCTCCGCCAACCACGTTATCTGCACAGTCCGTCAACCCCAACATCTGGAGTACTTCTTCGGCACGTGCAATCTTGCGTTTTCGGCTCATGGTCCTAGGAAGTCGGAGAACTGGAACGAGAAGAACGACTTAGACGATGAGGTCGGAACACAGTTGGAGCCCCAGACTTACTCGCAGCATATCTGAGGGTCTCTCTGACAGTCAAGGCGGGAAGATGATGGTCGTCCTCTTGCTCGACGAACGCTACTAAAGCACGGAATCCCTTGAAGCGAGGTCGTCCATTGAACAGGACAGCACCCTCGACTTGGAACCTCGCCATCGGACCAGCGTTCATCTGACGACCAGCGACGAGCTGAAGCAAACTACTTTTCCCAGCACCCGAAGGTCCCTGTGGATCGAGGAATACGGCTATCTAAGTCGGGGAACTTATCAACAAGATCACAGAAACGTTACTCACCATGATCGCCGTGACTTCTCCAGCGGGGAACCTTGCGTTGATATTATGCAAGATGGACTTCTCCATTTCCCGGCGAGACCACTTGAGGCATATGTGACGGACCTCAACATCGATGCGTTGTCGAACGATCTCCATGTCAGCGGCTACCATCGCCTCCTTGCCAGACCCGGACGAAAAGAGTTGGTTGGCGTGCTTGACACCTCCAGGACGGTACACCTTTAAAGAAAAGGGGAAAATGCGTAAGCTCTTCTACAACCGTGCCAATTTCGGATCTTATGAATCCCCTACTCACATGTAGGATGATTCCAGCGAGAGAATACGAAACCACCACCATGCCGCAAAGCGCGCCCAAATAATAACCGGGATTGATGCTCGGAGAAATCAAGACACCGTTCAACACCAAGTTTCCTTCGCATTGGTTTCGCGCGAGGCCTTCGATCCCCGCGCAGGTGAAAGTGCGATCGCGGAATTGAGTGATGGCGACAGTGCGGAATCCGTACTAGCAAAACCGAAAGGCCCACATTAGACTATTGTCCGACGAAGATGAAGAAGACGTATGACTTACGTAATACGGAGAGATAAACCTCATCCAATTAATGTATACAGGTGGTCGGAGCAAGCTGTTTGGATCGAAAGCAGACCATCTGGGTCAGTCTTTTTGCGTCTGGCCATTCGGATTTGTTCACCCACAAGAGACCAGCAGTCATGATCATGAAGATCTGGAAAGAGTTGACGATCGTAGAAGCCGTGGCATCTGAGATACACAACCAGCGTAAGTTAAAGGTCAAATGCAAATCCAGACGGTCGAGGGCCTTGTTACTCACAAACGCGATTCAACGAGCTCGAGATCAACGCGAACCCGACAACGACCAGCTGCACGAGTACGTTCTCGGCGATGAATACACCGATGGCCCAAGCGAAGTGGTCTCCCGTGCGCATCCCGACCATGAAGTAGATGATCAAGGCGAACAGCGTCGCGGAGATGCCGAGGACGGGTAAGTTGGTGACGAATTCAGAGACGAGCCAGGGAAAGACGGCGTAAAGGTGGTCCTCGCGTTCTCGGTCGAAGATAATTAGGTCGGTGTTGCAGTACTGATGACGGTATGAGTGAGGACCCAGGAAAGAGAATAGGGAGAAACTTACGCGATAAACGGAGTAGATGAGAGTTAGATAAGTGAAATAGGGTAGATGTTGTAGTGAAAGAGTCTAATATTGCGAAGAAGGATAACCAGGTCAGCGTTTCATAGCTGTACACTCCATTGAGTACGCTCACTTTCAGACTTTGAATTCCTGACGGATCCTCTGGCAGGCGGAAGAAAGCGAACCCAAGGATAGCACCGAGAATAATGGATTGAAGGGTAAACGCGAGCATCAGGCCGTAATTCCGACTGACATCTTTCATCGCTCTGCATAGACATACGATGAATCAGCCGGAGCTCGCTAAAGATGCGACGAAACCTTACCTCGAGAGCAAAACCACCGTCTGCTTCAAGATCCCAATCCTCTTCATATCCCAATTGGTTTGACTCAAAATGCTCGCAACTTCTAACGCGCTAGCGTTCAACGGCGTGCGACTCGTCCGGTTATCCCTTCTGGATCTCGGAGGAGAAAGGACGGCCAACGTTCCCTCATCACCGTCATCTTCCTCCGTGTCCCTCTCGGCATCTTCTTCTTCACTTGCTTTGACGAAAGCCTCCCCTTCCTCCTCCCATCTCCTCACCAGCAAGCCCACCCTCTCTCTACTTTCCTCTTCCTTTCCCTCCCGCGTGTCCACCGTGCTCACGTCTATCAACCAGTCCATGGGATTCACACCATCGCCGGGCTTGTAGTCTTCGTTCACGTGTTGGAACCAGGGCAAGGCCTGCTCTCGAGGGCCCGAGAAGACCACTCGACCTTTTGAGAGGAGAAGAATCCGGTCGAAGAGCGGGAAAGTAGCCGAACGCGGTTGGTGCAATGTGAGGATGACGGTACGGTTGCGTCGAGCGAGTTGCGAGAGCGTGAGGAGGAGGGCGTAGGCAGTGAAGGAATCGAGACCCGTGGTGGATTCGTCTGCTACGAGGACAGACGGCATTGCGACGAGCTGTTTGATTTTCGGCAATATCGCGTGAGTACGAGCGCGAATGGCAAAAGACAATGAATGCACGCACAGCGCATCCGATGCTCAGTCTTCGTCTCTCCCCTCCCGAGATACCTTTCCTGAGAGCACCACCGACAATTGTGTCCGCTACGTCTCTTAGGCCCAGTTCTAATACATTACAGCTTCGCTTAGTTGTTTAGCGGAAAGTGGGGATGCTAAGGTACGGACCTTCGATCGTTTGGGTAACGATGAGCTCCCTGGTTGGGGCACTGATCTCTCTCGGAAGACGAAGAGCAGCAGCATATGAAAGGGTTTCGCGGACTAGGGACAGTCAATGATCTCGTCAGCGTAGCGTAACTTGGAAAAAGCTGGCGGTGAATTTACCAGTCAAGTGCTCTAGTAAGGTATCCTGCTGCTTGACAAACCCGATCTTATCTTTCATCTTCCGAGCCGAAAGCGTCTTGCGTTCCGACACACTGATGCCTCGATGAGATGGCATGAACGATATTTCGCTGTTGGAGGAGGGTAGCTCAGTGGGTCAAGCGCTGAGGTAATGCCAGACGGAGCTTGGCCCTCCAAATTTTGTCGGTCAGACTTACCCGGATTCGATTGGCAAATTCGCCAAACGTCCGACAATCGCGTTGAGTACAGTGGTTTTGCCACTACCTGAACCGCCAATGCTGTAAAATCAATCCATAAGATATCAGATAAGCTCGTGAAAACTCGACGGCGGATGTTTAGCCGTCGACATCGAGAAAGCAAGCCCGGTACGCACATTGCGAGCATTTCTCCACTAGCACAAGTCGCGGAAACATTCCGAACAATTGCTCGAGGTTGACCGTCAGCGTCTTCCTTAGATTTGCTGAAGAATTTGCCGAGGACAGGTAAACCTCCCGAGGCCGTTGGAACGCCAATGGTCAGGTCCTCGATTTCCAAGTCGAACGGCGGCGGAGGAGGCAGGGATGTCATGTAGTTGTCCTCGGCAGCATCGAGATGGGGGAGCAAAGTGGCATGAAGGATGTCTTCTGGACTTTGACTTGCATTGCTGGGCTTGAGGTCCTCCAATTCAACGTCGTCGTCTGCAGCTCCTATTCCATCCTTGTCGCTCGTTCGTGCATTAGATTGCGAGTGCTGGTGTTGATGATAAGAAGGTCTAGTCGATGGCGGGTCGTTATTGGATTCGTTATGGCTGATGACTGTTTCTACAAGGGACTCCCTGTTTCCGGGTGCACGAAGCCGATCCTGGTTTGGCGCGGAAGCGGAAGTTGTTGACGGCTGATTGTGGCTTGTGGAGGTAGGAGCGTCGTCGTCCACAGTGGGCACTCCCAAGAGGTCGCTGCTGCTCATGGTGTCGAGCGTGGTTAGAGAGCAGACAGACGGCGAAGGGGGGGTTGGAGGGGGAGGGGGGCGAGCAAGGTGGCGGGTTTGAGGAAATGCGCGTGAGATTGAAGATTGGGTGGGGATCTCCGAACT
>WSUD01000102.1:12394-36641 GCA_019633495.1 Tulasnella sp. 427 | reverse complement strand
AAACATCCTCGTACGTTACGGGTGTCGCTAGCCCGCTCACGTTCCGAGGCGTGGCGAACGTCCTGGCCAAGTTGATCTGGGAAGAGTTTCTCGACAAGGATAGCATGGCAAGCCCGTTGGGACTGAGGCCGTTTGGTGGTGTCGGAGCTGCATCCCCTCGGTCGTCGCTTGACAGTCTGGGAGATTTTATAATTGCACTGCTACCATTGACAGGAGGAACCGATAATGTTGCGCTAGTCCAAGACGGAGAGGCTGGAGGTGGCAAGGAATACGAGTGCTTTGGACGTGGTCGAGAGGAACCATTTGAAGGTCCGTTTGGCGAGCCTCGCCGGGATGATAGGAATGGTATGCTGTTAATGGTCGATACAACGGCCGACACGACAGCTGATCCAAGTCCGGATGGATGGGAGTAAGGTTGCGCGGATGCACCGAAGGGACCGGGAGTTGTCGGTCGAGATGTCGGCGAGGCACTCCCACTGCTCGAGCCCGCTCCCATTCCATCTTCATCAACAAACGTCTCTCCTTTGTCCTTCCTGACAGTCGTAGATCTCCTCCACCGTCTGAACGAGTTCTGAAACCGCTTCCGCATCCTCGTCGTCAGGCTGCACAGAACAGCCAAAACGAGAAGGTAGAACATCAGAAGGATAGGAGAGAACCCTAGTGACTCTCTTCGCAGAGGAGAAGGCAGCCTGCCCTCGATAGCGTCGAAATTGATGCCGAATAAGGGCTTGCTTTCCGTATTCTCGATGTTTGATTTGGGTGCCATGGGATCTGCCAGCGGTTTCGCTGTCTTGGAATTGGCTGGGACGCCCTTGGATGCTTCAAGAACCATCTTGCCCAGAGTCCAGCTGACGGCAGTGCCTTTGATGGTGTCGACGCTCTGGAAGATGGGATTTGCGATCTTGCCCTTGTCCAGACCTAGGTCCTCGGCTTTATGCTCGTCGACATGAGGAGGATCTTTAACATGGGCATCGGCTTCCAACCATCCTTTTGCGGTTCGAGGAACGCCGACCCCGTCTCCGAGTACGTTGACGATCCAGGCGGCCTTGAAGCACTGCATCTCCAACCTGGACTTGTCGATATGATGCCCCCAGGTTATCGATGCATCGGGGCTGGCGGCCTCATGATGCTTCCTAAGGATAGACTCCCAATCGTTCCCGCAGAACTCTTCAGCCGCTTTCTCGTACTTTTCAAAGTCGAAAGCGCCTCCGAGTCCGAAGACGTGTTGGGAGGAGTACCAATACTCCGAGATGCCGATGAAGCGGTGGTGTTTAAAGTCGATCGGGGGTACGTGAACGCCTCCGAAGAGGCAAGGTGCTTGGGTGCATGTAGCAGTTTTGTTGAGCAATGGGGTTGTTCGTGAAAGGCATTGCGAGAATGAGCCGGTGCCGATGAGTTTGACTGGTGTCGTTTCGGAGTACATGTCAAGGTGGGTGTCGTGAAGTTCGAGGTTCTTAGGAAGGCATGGATCTTTAATGTCGATCGAAGAGACGGTGGTTGAGCCTGCGTGCTTGCCGTGGTGGGCTCCTACTCCTGAGTGGTCGTCGGAGCCTCCAGCAAGTTGCAAATGGTGCTGTCGTTCCCAGTCCGATATGGACGCCTTGATGTATCGTTGTCTTGCTTGATTCGTCCCAAATCCAAGCCACGTCGTTACAAAGACTTGATGTCGTATTTCTTCTCCATTCAGCAAGCGAAGGTGCACGTCCGCTAGGTTTTCTTTGGGAGTATCGACCGTTCCGTCCTTGTTGAATATTGGCTCGAACGCTATCTGGGTGGACGCTCCTCCCATGTCCAAGAATCCTAACGTAGTCGGTTTATTGTGGTCTTTGTGGGTGAGAGGGAAGCCGTTCATAAGGTAGTTGATTGCGATCCATCCGAAGAGGCCTTCTTCCTCGCCAGAAATTATACGGATGCTCCGTCCGCATCGTTCCAACCCCGGTCGAAGTCCATTCGCATTAGGATTCACGTCCAGCGCGAACTTGGAATGGAGGTAGATGTAGTCACATGCCGCCGACAGGACTGCGGTCTGTTGTTCCTCGGGGAGAAGTCGCATACCCGCGGTAGCCAGAAGGAATATCGGAGTCGACTTGTGCATTGAGGGTGGGATTTGGTCCTTAGCATGACTGATAAGTGGTGCAAGGTACTTGGCGACTCCCTCTGGGTTTGGGCCGAACGTTGAGATGCCTAGAAGGTTGACCGAAAGACAAACGTGTCGGTCGGAGCTTTCTGTTCATTCAGTGTCGAAGCGGCATACCTGGTTCAGCCTTGAATTGCCAATCATCTGCTGCTAGAGTGCCTTTCTCTACTGTAGGTAACGCATGCAAGGCTTTTGGTGAAGCAGTGGCTCGCACTGCACGGGCGTCTTTCCACGAATAGATTTGAAGTCTTGAACCTGAAGATCCAGCGTCGATGACAATGCCGAACTTTCTAGATGCAAGCCACGGGTCTGAGAGCGCTGGGGGAGGCATCAGAGAGTAAAGAAGAAAGAGTTAAGTTAGAAAGAAGAAGAAAACGAGACTGAGAGGCTTTGCGTGAGCATCCGACAGGTGGTCGGTCGAAGAGATAATGTACGCGTTTCTCACGTTGGCGGAGATCTCCAGCGCAGTGCCTCCCAATATCATTTATGGCGCTGCTTCCGTTCCCGAGCGGAACCTTCGCGCATAGCCACTTGGGCGAGATGAGCAATAAGGCATTAGGGGCGGGATGAGCGGGTAGTCTCCAGCCTAACGTCTTCGCAGCCGTTCGACTCCGTTCGATTAGATCTAGAAGTGACTGAGCAGGGTAAATAGTACGATTCGATTATAATCAGGCTTGCTAGAACAACTAAGCCGACAGGAAAAGAGATGTATGGACCACCCGGCCGCGCGTCTCCCGAACCAATCGAGCGACAAGAAAGGACAGCACATCCACAAGCTGCTCTAGACCTGCCTTGACGCTCTAACGAGGACAAAAGAAGGTGTCCAGGCGAGCAACACGGGTATGAGACAGGTCGTCGTTAATCGTCAACAAATTTTCCAACAATAGACGCTTATCAAATCACATCGGCACTTCTCACGGCGGAAGAGTTGAATCCTGTTCGGATTCGAACAAACCACCACACACTCATCGACGGCCCCCCCATCTCAATGCAGCAAGAGATACCTGACCAAGAGCTCCAGCAGGTCTCGGACCACAACATGCAAGATGATGGTGATGTTAACTACTACCAAGATGGTGGAGAGTATGAAAATACGGAAGAGCTGTCCCTCGATATGTTGAAAGACTCGCCGCCTGGCCAAAAGCCGATGTACCCCTTTTCGACGCTCATCAGGTTGGTTAGATGTGCTTGAATCGATCGCTTCGTTGGATTCTTACATTCTTTGAAGATGTGCTATAAAAGGCTCTCCCAGCGGGAAGCTACTGCTAGAAGATATCTATTACTGCCTTGAAGTGAGTGTGGCGGATTGGTAATCAAGTGGGACGGCGACGAACTTTTGAAACTCGCCTCTTCCTGCAGAAACGCTTCGAGTACTTCCGTACTGTCCCTCCCGGGTGGAAAGTGAGCAGACCCGTTTCATTCATCTTGTGTACGCGTTGCTTGTACTTATACACTGGTATTTGATGCTATTTACCGACCAAACCCGGCCATTCTCTCTTGGACTACCGACCTGGACGATGTAGAACACCATCCGACACACACTTTCTCTTCATCCATCATTCGAAAAGGTCCCTCGTCCTCTCACAGACCGGGGCAAGGGATGCTATTGGACCATCAACGAGGTCGTAGACCCACGTATTGGAGTACAGCGAGTCAGGAAGAAGAAAGGTGGTATCTCCACCCCTGGCCGCAAACCTGGCCGAGGCCGTCCTGCAGTACCAGGAGCAAATGGGGCAGGCCCTGTACCGGATCAGCAGGCTTGGTTTGACCCGGCGACGGGTTTGCCTCGTCCTCCGGCTGTCCCAATGCCTTTTTACACCGGGTAGGATCGTTCCCTTCGTCTCATCTCGGCGTTCTTTGTGCTCATAGTCGTTACGCTACTCAGGTTCGATCCGCAAGGGAATCCATATCCGATTCAGGTTCCACCGCAATACCAGCTGTTTTTAGCGGAGGACGCCTACGAAGCTGAATTCGGTTCCGACGGCCAACCCGATTGGCATGCTATCTGGAAGAACGAGCTTCGACGTCTTCGGCATGCAACTATCGAGCAGATGCGCGCCGGTGCTCCGCCAGACTGGTACAAGCACATGGTCGAAACTGTTCGTGGCGCTTTTATGATCCCTGTACCTGATGGTGCCGCACCGACTGCTCCTGGTGAAGCACCCAACGAGCCTGTGGACGGAGTTGGTATTGTCGATCCAGGTGTCGTAGACCCCAATATGGAAGGACAGGTTCCTGTGCCGGTCGACCAAAGCCATGAATAATGTAGAATACGATAGCGTAAACGACAATGTGCTACTGTAGGCTCCCCTGTACTATGCATTCTTCTATTCGGACTTCCCATCGTCTTCCGTCCTCATGATCTTAGCCAGCTCCCGCAACTGCGCACTTGTCTCTTGAGCGGTTTTCGACAATGACGCGACCACTTTTGGCTTGAACTTCTCCGGAGCCACCGACGCAGACGGAGTATACGGTGATTTCGGAACCCACGCGACATACTCTGCTGTACCAGGAGGATGCGGGTTGAAAGGGCGGCTGTACAGTAATCCGGAGGCTACCTGGAACTCGCTCGCCTTGACCAAGATTCGTCCTCCACCCAGACCGCTGTGCTTGCCGACGACATGAGGTCCGGCGTTGACAGCGACGCTGTCGATCTGGGCCTGAATCTCACCCGCTGAGACGTCTTGTTGGCCGCGACCAACCGCGTCCAGTCGCAGGCTCTCCTTCTGAACGTCGCGTGCTTTCATCTCGGCAAGTGTACCAGCAACCGCGATGGACACTGGACTGTTCTGTGCGTCCTTCCCTTGGAACATCTTGCGAGGTTCCGCTGCAGGTCGAACTTGAACCACGCGAGCGGGGAGGGTGGGATAGAGGAAGGCTCGCTGGAGCTTGTTCTCGTGCGTATACGAGAGACCGGCGTTAGGATGAGGAGATGGAACGATTGGTCCCGACTTGTCACTGCCTTCGCCTTCAGCTGGATATGCCTTCTTGTTGGCATCGCGCTGGAGGAAGTCGCGGAAGTCGGCCTGGTTGGTGGGACGCGATTCTTTGAGAAGGTTAACGGGGGAAGGCTCCGACGGTGGTTTAATGTCAGGGAATCCCTGCTTATAGTAGTCCCAGCCGGTTTCCATATCTGAGTTGTATGCGTCCTGTCGTTGATCCTGAAGGTATTGTCTGAACTCCCCGCGCTTGCGACGCAACTTGTTCAAATACTTTTCGAATTCGGGGCGGCTCATCCTCTTCCAATTCGGCAGCATCGCCGGAGTCTCCTCCTCCAACTTCTTGCGAGTCCATGGCTGATCGAAGGATGAATCGAGGTGCCATTCTGCCATCACGCGTCCGCGATTGCCCCAGGAAGACCGGTATCCGGGCTCGGCACCAGCACCGCTCTCATCGAATCGTTTGATCCAGCGACCTTGATTTTGAGCAGTCGACCACTGAGTTTGGCCAAGCGAGTCGTCAACGGCCTTGACCACTACGTAGGGATTTTTGTTGCGAGCAGACGGGGGGAAATGTCGCTTCAAGCCGAAATCGCCACGGTGCGCATATCCTCCATGAGTAGTGTAAATTTGAGAGATGGCGGGATCAAAGGACGCGAATTTCGACCGCTTGAGGAGTTGAGCGAATTGTGAGGGGCCTGGTGTCGCGGTCATTTTTGTGTCGAAGGGGCGGTCTTTGGGGTAGCAAAATTCGGGAGACGCGTAGAGTCGAACCGTGCGATCGGAAGCTCGCCGTGCCTCGAAGAGAAATTTGAGTGCGGACTAGTTGGATTCAACCATAAATCCAACGCATAGAATCACCGTCTCTTCGCGAGCCCCAGCTGGCTTACCGACGATGGGATGGTCCTAGACAATGCGTTAGAGTGAATTTCTATGGAAGCCGCAAAAACAATCCTAACGGACTGTTGGCTCCCTACGGGTGAGCTGGCTATGAAGCAGGATAACCTGGCAGTTTCCACATCTATCTCTACCTTCTCCTCGCACTCTCGTTCCTAGTTTCTGTGAGTATTTGATTCATTTTCAATTGCACACGACCGTGGCCGACGATGATAAATCTGGTAACAAGACCCACCCTCGGCGTTTTACAACGCACGGCTTCTGAAGGAAGCACATGCATCCTCGGCATGCCCCTGGTCATGTACGGGTGGGAGTGAGGAAATTAAGGCGAGGCTGAGGCTTTTCGAGCGGTGCAATCGTCCAAGACACACGATTGGTCATGACGGCTTACCGACGATTCGACAATAGGACAACGCCGCCGCCTCAACATCAAATTATCTAGTATCTGGTTTCTCCGTATGCTGTAGTGTAGAATGGTTAATGAAATGGCATTGAAAACTTCGTAATGAGTGACTGTCCACGCCCCTTCCGCGTTTGTAAAATATTTTTTCTGACGCTTGCTTGTGCACGATGTAACCTCCCGCCTTCGTCTCATGAGCCACCCCTACCACCCATACAAACTCAAACGTCTTCTCTCCATCGTCAATCTCAGAAGAGCTACGGAAGTATCCCCAACCTATCAAACCCAACCAGACAGCGCTCTCGTTGACGTCGAAATGGCTTTGGACGAAAAGCAAACGGCGCCGGCGGCTGAATCAACACACCCACCGGCCACACCCCAAATACAGGAAAAGCAGCCACATACTTTGGCGGACATTTTGAGTGGGAAAGTCAATGATGCGCACCTGGGAAATGATAATGACCCAGAGGAAGACATGGATGAGGACGAACCTGAAACCGAGGCGAGAGAAGGATATTGCATCGAATGTGAAGGTGCGTCCGACCAAACTTCCTGGATCTTGACGCTTGGTCCCCACCGACGAACCTTTCCTGTCATTATTTCTCAAGATCAACCCGCTGAGGTGATATGCGAGGCATGCTCGGATGTGTACTGTCAAGTTTGCTTTCAAGCCCAGCATCGAAAAGGAAATCGGAGATCCCACAAGACGAAGCCACTGAACGAGAAGCCCAGAGGAGCCGTACGTTCGAAGCAGAACCTCACTACCATAAATGGGCATCACGTTGTTGCGGGTAGCTCCAAAACAGTCGAAGTGAGAAATTGTAGATGCCGCTTTGCGTTGCCGCGACTTACAAACGATCTCTGTTTGACCAGGAAGAGTTCCTTGACCTCGGTCCTGATTCTGCGCCTCGATCCGGTGCTACTACTCCAGCCCCTCCAGCCCCGCTACCTAGCGCATACCAACCAACTGTCGGAGCTTCTGTGGGAGACTGGTTTTTCGAACGTGCAAAATACATCCCGATGCGACTTACGCCGGAGGAACGGAAGTATTTGAGGCTGCTTGAAGGAGCTTTAGCAGTTTCGGAGTACACTAACAAAGTATGTTTCGCGATCTCGCTTCCAACCGTGCGTGTTTATCTAATGCACCCGTTTGTAGATCGACATCATTTCATTCTCGTCCTCTAAGCCACGGCGTGTTGTTGCGCAGATCCGCGAACTGTGCTCCGTCATTTCAGGTCTACTACTCGCAGGTCAGCTTATTGGTCCCGACGATAATTGAATTTGACATGACTGACTCCAATTTCCAAATCAGCCGACTATAATCTTGGTCAGCAACTGTTCTCAGAAAGGAACTTTGAGGCCAACGCCAGCTTTTACCAAGAGGCTCGTATCGGGTTCGATTCCGGAAGCCGAACTCGAAGTACTCATACGATCTTCCTGCAGATATTTGAAATTGGACGCAGACATAAGATTCAGAACCCTGACCGAATGCGTGACAGCTACGGGAAGCTTATCTACCTGGTACGACCCATATCAAACAGCTAAGACCCAGTGTAGACTGTAGTTGACGTGTCTATCTTCCCAGCTGATGGATGCGCAAACGCCGGAAGTACAAGATATGCTTGGATTCAGCCTCATCGACCCTGAATCGCCGACTGTTCGGACGGTCTACCACATATTGGAAGAGCTTGAGTGTCTAGACGTCTTGAAAGATGATCTCATATCTGCTGCTACTATGGAGATCATTGCGGAAGGTAAAGAAAGGCGACAGGTGCAGAAAGAAATCAAGACGAAGGAAAGAGCTGTAGAAACGTTGGCGAGCAAATACGGAGGTCGAAGCATGCGCGGTGAACGCTCTACCAAACCGGAGATGATCAGACAAGTGAGTCGTACGGCAGTTTGACTGGGTACCTTGTGTTGACGTTAGTCCTACCCCTTCAGTGCTTGTATAGCATTGGAGATAATCATGCTTTCCTCCGTGTCAATCGCGACCCGTGTGATAAGATGATACAATACCTTAAGAAGTACTTCCATCCCACCGAACCGAAACCTTCGCTTACGATTCGAAGCGGGAGGGATGGGGCGAGGCTTTCGCATGGTCACGAGAAGCAGTATGCCTACGTCCTTCAGAGCCTGACCCTGTGGAGGGAAATTTTACACGGTGAGTTTCCACTTTAGAACTGCTCCTACGACCTGGCCTTTTGGTCCTTCTGATGACCGTGGTTGGATTGCCCATGGTTAGATATGTTCAAGCTTTGGGGTTTAGCTGAACAAGATCTACTATCTCCGACGACCACCTATCGCCTCAGAGACACGGGGCAAGGATTGCAAAGAGTTCAACCCTGTCCTCGGACGTCGCGGATCATGCATTCTATTTTGAATAAGGCACAGCAAAACATTGGTACCTGGGTCGGAAGTTCTGTCATCCATTTGGGAGATACCGCAGTACCAAATGCGCTCATGTTCATCGGTAATGTTCACTTTTGACGTTTGCGGCACGAAGATTCTCACCTTTGGGCTCTGTTTAGACAAATATTCTCAGATTTATCGAATCCTCCTGCCAATAACCAATGTTCTCCGTCAAATACCCGATTTGAGCGCAAATCCCAAGTCCCAAATCCGCTCATACATTGATCAAGAGTTTGGAGGAACGGAACCCCTTATTATTGAAATCCTAACGGATTTCTTTAGACATGCATTCGATGGCTCTGGCGCGTGAGTCCTGTCCCCGGGTTATCTTTCCCTGACCGCTTCCGCACGACAAAGGCGTCGTTTGGGATGCACACATGACATCTTCACTGACGTGTATATCACGCATCTAGTGATAACTTCTACGACGCCGGGTCCTGCATCGACGGCCGCCTGACCTCGGCCTGGAATTGGTGCAGCCAGTTAGAGAAAAAACGTTTCTTCCCAGTATTCCTACTCACTGGGTTTGTGGGATTCGATGGACAGTGGGCATGATTGTATAGATATGTCGATTGTGATAGAGTGCTGTAGTTTGGGCTGGATCGTGATAACGTTCCAGAGCTTGAAGCTTCTCTGACGTCGCCGAATGAGCGAAACAGGCACGGGTCGCCACATCTATTTGAACTCCGTTTGACCCCTCGGGTTCTGATTGGCGTGAAACAAGCATTTAAAGGTGAGCACGTGAGGCCACGAGCTTAAATATCTGTTTGCTTCCGCCATTTTGTGTGCTGTCTGTTTTAGGCCCCGTGGAGAGTTTTCCCGAGTTGCAATAAGCGGATCCAATGCCCGGGAAATGTCGATGCACGTCATTGTCACTTCTTTGAAGGAGCATCCCCTGCTATGGCGCTGTTTGCGCGGCACGATGGTGCACGACCCGTGTTCAATCGACGGAACTCGTAAGATGTGATTAAATGCGTGACAATGCAGTAATTATCCCTAAATTCGTCGGAGGATTCATCCCGAACCAGGAGGTGCACCGTCGGGTATGAGGTCCGCAATCCTCTTCCAATTCTGGAATTGAGATTGGTAGTCAGCCAGACATATAAGCCCTTAGCCCTTGGCTTCGTGCACTGACCTTGTGGTCGGCATTACGGAAATCGGGCACGTTCTGTCCCAGCCAAACTAGATATTTTCCAAGCCTGATTAGTTCACGATCTTGCATCGCTTCGTTGGTATGACAGTTCTTGAAGGGGGAAATTTTGAGGCCTTCCCCAGGATTAAGGGCGAAGTTACGTCCCTTTGGTCGCACGATTAGTGGAGGATGTTTTGACGTATGAGCGGTGCAATCACCCACAAGATCGTCTATATGAATTGTATTTTCCGGGCCGCGTTGGGGAAAATGCGCCCAGATGACCTTAAGCGGCTTCACGTGGTGCTGAAACTTCTTTCCTTCTCGGAGCGACCACACCGTAAACATGGACGTCTTATCAAGAACGAATGCGATCTGTGCGGAATTTGTGATTAGTTGCAACGATCCGTGCGCCTCTACGTGACAATCTCAAAGGGATTTACCTTATAGTTCTTATCCGACCCCACCATCTCCAGCTCGACGAGTTTGGTCTCCAGCCAAACCCAACTCTGTTTTACGGCAACGGTTAGAGGGTGCTATTCCGTTTGCTGTGCGGGACCGACCGTTTGAGACCAAATCACAATGTCGTACAGCGGGTAGACGCATTCAAGGAACTCGTGTAAACCCGGTCGGGCGCACTCTGCGGGCGGAAGTGCGCCAGAAGTGAGCGGCTTTGTGTCTAAGATGGCTATTTCAAAAACGGAGATCGGTAAAGTCCATTTTATCGGGGAAGGCTGGACCCACTGTAATCGATATCCAGGACGAGGAGCCTTTTCCCCTCGCGAAGAGGATTCATAATATTGACCTTAAGCAGCCATATCAGTATGGTTGATCTACGGCGCTCTGTAGTAAGGAATGTCACATACATTTAGTTTGCTCGCTACTTCTCGGATTTTCCGTATGTTCCGAATATCGTTGATGAAAGCGGCCTGGGCCACCGGATCAGAGAAGTCGACGTCGAGATCGTTGATAATGTCGGGCTGTTGTAGCGCTGTAAAACAATGTCACTTGGCGTTTGGCAAAACAAAAACGATACATGTTGAAAATGCGATACCCGAGAGCTCCTTGAACTCTTGCCCTATAGGTGTACCGACTAACTGGAACTTCTTGCCCTCAGGTAACTTGAGACTTGCGCTAACATCACCGATGCTTCGTGTTAGCAGCTAACCATCAGATCCAGGTAATTCGAGTCGTACATAGTAGCCTCATCGGCCGGGAGTTTGCCTTTGACGAGGCCTAGAATCTTCTGCCGCTCGAACGGGACGGAGCTTAACGCGTATAGCTTCTCCTTCAAATCAAATACTCTGAGTAATTCGAAAATAAGTTTCTAGTTTATATCCGATATAAACTTAGTATGTACGCATGCATACCTATCTGAATCGGCTAACTCCACCGAGTACTCTTGCCCCGCATGCGTGAATTTCAAGTGAACCCAGTTTTCTGATACTTCGGCTGCACTCTTAGTTGCCAAGGTGGCTCCTCCACCTATGTCTAGATTATTGGCTTGCATCGAGGCTGGAGCACCGTCCATGGTCTACTACCAGAGTATCGAAACTGACGGCAACAATGCCTTTGCAACGTGCTGCGTTGAGGATACTGGCGACGATGTTGGAGTTGATGTGTTCTGGACCAATCGAGCCTCAGCAGGAGTGCTCTGCAATTTGTTGAAATAGGCCAGTAGCTGATAGTTGCCGAGCCTTTGTGCTTGAGTCGACGGTTGGTGGTGGCGAGCCCTACGCGTGGCCGATGTTTGTCGCAGTTGCCTTCTTTAGTCTTAATCGCGACGATCATTCGACCACAGTAATGCAACAGCCTCCAACACCAAATCCAGGGGTCGAACCTCCAATCCATATACAGCCGAGTCTAGCGGCGTCGGAGCCAACGTACAGACATCAAACTCAGATAACCTTTCCTGACCTGGCGAAGCTCGCCCAAGCGGGACGCTATGTGGAACTAGCGACCGCCTGCGAGAATCTAGAGGCTGCAGTAAGTTTTCAAAGGATTTTGATCATACCTTTGGAGCACATAATCGAGTAGCCGAGGCATTCCCAGATTCCAGATGAACCGGATAGCCACCGCTTACTTGTCACTGGCCCATTGGTGTTAGCCCATCTCATCAACGATGACGCGTAAGTAGCATCGCCCAATGGAGAACATACCTCAATAAGCCCATTCGCCTTACTCTATACTCAGGACTTCAGCTTACTATGCGTTGAAGCGACTGCCTGGTCCTTTAGCGGAGAGCGATCTACCCCAAGCCCTTCTCCCATTGACGGCTTCGATCGCGGACAGAAAATATCAAAATATCCAACCACGAATATCTACGTTGATCTCCTTTGCTCGGAGTCCTCAGGCGCCGCTCGAGCCAGAGCTCGCGTTATTGGTTGAGTACTTAAGCGTTGCTCTGCAAGGCGCGTAAGCTGCAACAAGAACGCGTATCATGACATTGATTGACCCAACATTGAATTTCCTTCTAGCTACCTGGAAAAGGCGTATCGCGGCCCTTTTATCTCGAGCTTATGCGACCATTCCTACGACACAAGCCAGCGCCCTCCTGCATATGCCACCTGATAGAATTGTTTCCTGTAAGCAAAGAAAGATTGACATCTCCTGACGACGTTTACTCATCGTTCTACTTAGATTTTCCTTCGTGGAAGTACAACGCTGTTACTGGAACACTGACTCCTACGGGAGACGTCACTACTATTTCGGGTGAGCGTACTTTCGCCTCAAAGCCTTCTGGGCACTGACGTAGTTTAAGTAGTCCGGTCGCCTTCCTCAATTTCTCGATTTGACGATGCTGTGGCCGGCGCTGCCCAACTAGAGAGCGCGTTTTGAAGTCTGATTGAGAGTTAGCCGTCGTAATGGGTTTAATTTTGGCAATAACTGAGTGTAGAGTTGGAAGCGCATCATTACTGAATTGCGAAGGTGCTGCAGCAGTACAGTTACTGCTGACCAAGCAGACTGTGGGAATGACAAACAGAGCGCGTCGGTCCTGTTCCTAACCACATCTCGTTTACGTCTCTCTCAACACAAATGGCTTATCTACTCTCCCCGGGCGCGATTAATCGCTTTCTCTACGCGGCTGAGACTCAAACAGAAGAAAGTCTTACGGGCTGGCAGCCCGTCCTTCAGATTTTGATCATCAAGGCGATACCAGCCAGTAAAGCAGGTGATACACCACGGAAAAGGTAAAGCACACGCGTTGAGGACGCGTATAAACGCGATTTTGAACCCTCATTTCCCTAGGTTGATTCTCTCTGATGGAACCCACTTTATTCAAGCCATGCTGGCAACTCAATGCAACCATTTGGTTGACGAAGAGCAAGTAGTACGCTTCTCGATAATCAAGTTGACAAAGTTTCACCCGAGTACACTGGCTGGGAAGAAGTAGGTGTATCGTCCTCGGGAATCAAATTTGTTGTCACTCACTTCTGCTCCCGTACAGGCTGATCATCTTGATTGACTTGGAGATCGTGCAGAGGGACGCAGAAAAGATCGGAGAACCTAAGAACATCGAGGCGGCTTCTCTTGTTCCTCCCCCGGAACCTACTTTGCAGCCGACGGCTACAGCCGGTGCTTCGTCTTCCATGGGACCTGCACCCACTCTCGTCAACAAACCACCTGGCCGGGCAGCCATCAGCCAGCCTTCCAGCAAAGCCCCTATTTATCCCATCGAGCAGTTAAGTCCTTATCAGAATAAGTGGACTATCAAAGCTCGCGTAACCCAAAAATCGGATATTCGGAACTTCTCGACTGCCCGCGGCGAGGGGAAGCTGTTCAATGTAACTCTGACCGACGAGACAGGAGAGATCCGTGGAACAGCTTTTAATACGGCAGTCGACGAATTGTTTGACAAATTCCAAGAAGGGAAGGTTTACTTCATCTCCAAGGCAAGGGTAAATATTGCGAAGAAGAAGTTTGGGGGATCCACTAGCGATTTTGAGCTTGGTCTAGAGCGTTACACGGAGGTTGAAGAGGTGAGCCTGTCCACATCCATGCCCCTTAACGCAGTGGACCTCATGGTCTCTTCTCCTTCTCAGTGCGCGGACGCTTCCAACGTACCCGAAGTTCGATACAACTTCGTCGAACTTGGAAAGCTGGACCAAACCGAGAAGGATGCGATCATCGGTATCTACAGTTTTTCCCGCCGATTTATAGCATCTGAATTCCATGTTCTATAGATGTTCTCGGTGTTGTGAGCACTGTTGGAGACTTGACGGAACTGACTTCGAAGGCTGGGAAGACGGTAGGTCCCGATCGGTCGGTTGTAGTCCTTGGCGCTCAACCAACTTTTGGCTCGGCATGTAGCTTACGAAGCGCGACATCACGCTTGTCGATCGCTCCAAGTATAGCGTCAGAATGACTCTCTGGGGTAAACAGGCAGAGTCATTCCAAGTCAGTAACTACCCAGTGATGGCTTTCAAAGGAGTCAAAGTAGGCGACTTTGGCGGTGAGCTGCGGGACGGGGCGATTATTTAGTCATTCTCTGATTATCCACATTTACCTCTAATAGGGAGAACATTATCGATGGTTGGCACGAGTACTTATCAGGAGAATCCAGACATTGGCGATGCTCACCTGCTGCGGGGATGGTGAGTGCACCGAACGCCCCGAATCTATGTCCTCTTACGCTTCTTTCATCTCCAGGTATGATAGCGAAGGCCAGGGCGCCAGCTTCAACTCACAAACGGCTGCCGGCGGGGGATCTGGCGGCGCCCAATTCCGACGAAACGAACTCATGACCCTGAGCACCGTGAAGGATTCCGGTGTTGGCCAGGGTGACAATGCAGATTATTTCTCCTGCCGGGCAACTATCATCTTCGTCAAACCCGACTCCGTCATGTACACTGCCTGTCCATCGGACAAGTGCAATAAAAAGGTTACGCAAGAGCCGAGTGGCGACTGGCGGTGCGAGAAGTGCGACCGAAACTATCCTGAACCAGATGTCAGGTTCGTCGCTTCGAGAAGCCTGACGGCCTCCCTCTGCTCGTGACCGGCGTTTTGACTTTGCACCACCGCCATAGGTACTTGATGACAATCCACGTCGCCGACCATACCAACCAGTTATGGCTGCAAGCGTTCAACGACGTGGGTCAATCCATCATCGGTATGACCGCGAAGCAGTTGTATGAAGTGGAGGTGAGACATCAGTGACACAGCATCCATCAGTCGTTTCATGACTAAAGCTTCTAATTACAGCAAGATGATCACTCAGCTGCGCAAACGATCATCGAGCGGGCTCATTCCAAGGCGTTTAACTTCTCTTGTCGCGCGAAGTCGGACACTTACAACGTGGGTCGTACGCCGCTGATGTGCAGGTCCCCCAAATCTTATAGTCGTCTTTGTTTTTAGGATCAAACTCGAATTCGATACGGCATCCAGAAGGTCTGGCCGCTGGACTATGCCACGGAAGGACATGCTCTTTTGGACACCCTCAAGTTATACTAGTGCATCTGACGAGCGTGTGTCGATTCGGTTAACTCCCTTCTGTATCATAAAACTCTATAGCCACTGCTTTGCTGTTATGCTTAGGTCCCTTCTTTTGCGGATGCAACTTATGCTTCCGGGGCGCGGCCGCTTTCGGCCTCCGAAGCCTACTTACGACTCCGTAAAATCACCTCAGCGTCTGAAATGACATCAATCCTTCTTGTCGCTTAGTCTTTCGCCGTCGGAGAGTGCCGCCGTTAAGGAACGACCGGATACAGGTGGGTTCCCTGCTTGAAGGATTGGCCGTACTAACGCGCTTCCTCTGCTCGCCAAAGTGTTATCATGACGTCACAGGTCTCAGTGTTACAATGTAGTGTGCACTTCAGAGCGCTCTCAGCTCGATCTTGACAACGTTTAGGGCGGCGACTTTTTCGTGAATCTCAGCTCCGCTCCGAGGACGCGAAAGTAATTTTGTCTTCTACGACCCTACCTCGCATTCCTAGGGAGGTGGGCATGCACCATGTGGATTCAATTCTGATGCAGGCCAAACTCCTCGCACCGACCTGACATTTTGAGTCCTTCCGGTGGGAGATGTAGCAGAAAAGTCTCAGGCAACTCGCAATCGAACTGCTTCTTTCCACTGGGGCAAGTTCTGTGATTTGGAAGGCTGTGATTACGCGTGTTCGTTTCGCTCCTTCTTGACGCCGATCCTGGGAGGCTGCCTCCCTGCTGTTTCCGACCTCGGATAACGAGGGTGGACCTTTGCCTTCTGATGAATGGACTGCCATGACAAGTTTTCTCTTTGTGGAACGTGGAGCGCGTTTGGCCATACATCCTAACGGAATTCGACCTTTTCCGCGGAACGCTTTCATATTCTTCACTTCATTCCGACTAATTATTTATTTCCGCAAACCCCGCTCTTTCAAGCACCGTTGAGGCCTTCCCGACGAGAAGTCGGTGGGTAGAACAATTTAGGACTCGGCCGAAAGGCGGGTTTTGAAGGAGGGAGCCAGGTGACGACTGCGCTCCGGCTGTTCCTTCTGCGACGGAGAGGGCTCACGCCAGCCACGCGCGTCATAATTGAAGTTGAGCAGGGCAAAGGGCGGCTGAGTACATTCGAATCAGATTGGGAAACGTTTTCGATGGGACCTGAAAGAGGCTGCAAAAGGTCTCAGGAACGCCACATGGACGAAGAGCCGTAATTAAGAAATAAAAGCTGCCTTTGTGCGTTGTTAGATGTCTTGGAGCGAAAGCGTGACGGCTGTTGAATAAGGTCGATCGCGTGTCGTATGATTAACAAGAAAAATGAGAGAAATGAGAGAAAAAAGGGTCCATTAAGATTTAAAGTAAATAAGCATTCCAACCCCGTCCCCGCGTGTCATGGTGTGCCGAGGGGACGCTCTTGCTTCTGACGGTCCGATGGCTCCGGCCGTTTGGGTTGCACCGAATAGCGGTTACCCTCTCTCCTCACATAGAGTATTGTCACGCTCGGGATCGATCGCTTGTGAGGGGATCTCCAATCTCCAAACTACTCTCTCGACATCCGTCAAGTAGCGAATAAAATAAATTTGCAAGATTTGATGATTTTTCTTCCTGCGGCAAGCGGCACTCCCCGCTCGGTAGAACTGCAGGCCTCTGGACTTTCCTTTTGGGCGATATGCGACATAAGGAAAGGTTGGTTTCAGAAGGTGGAGAAGACGGCCTTTGGTGAGTAAAGTGGCATTGGTGGGTCGGGGCCGGGAGAAGGTGGGTACGTTCTTCGAGTTTCGAAAGTCCTTGATCTTCCTCTGAACAGTTGACAAAACAAAGAGCTTACTCGAAGAGCTATTTTATCGTTTGCCTTGGCAAGATTCTGTCTTCTTTCAGGTTGGCCTCCTTGGGGCAAGAGATAGCAGCGAGGTGTGGAGGAAAATCGCTGGAAACCTTCCCGAGACAGCAACTCGCCCCACTGAAACGGGCCGATGTTGCTCTTCCTGGAACGAACGCAAGCAAAACGTGAAGCGGAGCTACAATGAAGCACGCCTGTCATCAATGACGGGCTGGCTCGAGTTCTCTCTCACTTCGAAAGATCAAAAGAAACGAAACGACGGTACTTGTCCCTCGGAGAGAAACACATGGTCACTTATCGTCACGCGACGATCTTGATAGAAAACCCAACCCGAAACAAGGAAAGAATAGTAAACGCCAAAGATGTTAAGAAACTCCGTCGAGCAGCCCATGACTTGGCCCAAGACATATCTCTTCCGTTCTGTCCTCGGACAGACCTCCGTGGACACGCCCCAGGTGGACACGGTGGGACCGGTCGCTTACAAGGCTTTCCCGCATTGCAGCCAAACGGAAGCCTTTCCTCTCCCCACAGTATACGTGAGGTTGGAAGGTTCCTTGTTGAGAAGGCTGGAGAGAGGAACAAGATATTTCGGAGTTGGAAGTGACGAAACGCAAACCCTAAACATGCAAGGGCTCATAGTAATACCCTGCCATGCCACGCCCTGTAGTGTGACCCTGCAGGTTGTCATGCACCCATTGTCAGGATTATCAACGTAAAAGAGCGATAGCCCTCGGCTGACTGGCCAGACGTCCCTCCATCGTGCAAGGCTAAGAAAAGAATAACAACAGAGAGAGGCCTGAGCTGAGATGTTCCGTCCTTGTGTGCGTTGCTACACCGGTCATCTCCGACCCTTCACCCGTTGGAGAAGCCAAGGGAGTTTTGTAAAAACAGAGAGCTGTCATACACAAACAAGAGCCATCCAGTCCTCCCCTCGCGACAAATCGATTTACCTAATTTGGGTGCTTTGGGAACGGGGGGAGGCGCCCGGAAAAGCTGAGAAGCGGAGAACGGAGGCGTTTACGCTCCGGAACCCCTTGTTGGCTTATTGCCCCATCCCTTCTTTTCGGTGGTCCACCGCGGACCATGTTCCGTGCCTTGTCAAACCACGCATCCCATCCCCTCGAAATAAACGCATCTAATTGGTGTTTTGATCGGTTGAGTGTTTCGTGTCTCATCGTGACGATTGGGGTTGCAAGCAAAGAAGAAATTAGAAATGCAAAACTCCGCAGCGCTGATGGATGGAACTTTTTCGAGCCGAGTCCGTCTGGTGTGCCTTCGGAGTAATCGGAATGCGGAGCACGTCGATTAGACATTTTCGCCCGCCCGCCATCAGTCCCAATTCCGGGTCTTGATCTCTTCTTCCGCTTCTGACCCGTGATGCAAGTCCGAAACGTGGGCATTGTTGATGGTTGCTAACACGAAAAAAAATATATCAACGCCCAGGTTAGTCGAAAAAAGGTAATTGTGCGTTCAGCAACCGAGCAATTGAATTCAGTGCCGAGTTCCGGAAGTCGTAAACTGAAGTGGCTCCACCACTGTATGATGCAGAGGGAGAGAAGCGTTATCGTGCTTAATGGTCCCCAGAAAATGTAACCCCCTCCCTTTCACCGCCCCCAATTCAGTGGCTCATTCGAGAAATTTTGCTTCCGTCTATGACCGCACTACCCGCAGCGTCACAACAAGACGGCTTTGATTTCAATTTCTTTCATTCGATTCTCGCCCCCCCGTTCGATGGATGACAACAATGTAGTAGATTCTTTCTTTTTAGAGACTGGGCGAACAACAAGAAGTAGTACTTGATAGCACAGTGTAGGAGTAGTAAGATCAGGAGAGAGTAATGTAGGAGAGCGAAGCTCGGAGAAGGACGAGGCAGTTCGATAACAAACAGGTCAGAGGAGTGTCAGTGACGCAAGGCTACACAACGAAAAAAGACAAGAGAGGAAAAGAGAAGAAAACGAAAATAAACAAGGTAGGGGAGGTGGCGAAAGCGATAGCAAAGAAGAGATGATATGCGATGAGTAGAAACAAGTGGAGTGGCGAAATCAAGAAAAGGTGGCGAAGAGTGGTCGAAGAACGAAGAGGAGAAAGAGGAAGGAGGATACCCAATGAAAGAGAAAGATCTAAGCCCGAGTGCTTCGTGTCGAATCGCGGCTGCCCCTGAGCATCGTGGACAGTTCGTTGCCGCCCGTACCACGAGACTTGCGCTGCTGAGCTGGGCATCCACCAGCGCTCATTCCGCCACTGAGACCGGTGATCGGGCACTTGTCCTTGGGGCTGACGACGTAACGGACAGCGACTTGCAAGTGATCCGTGCGGAACTTGGCCATGGCGTCCAGCACGCCGTTGTAGCCAGCCTTGACCATGTCGGATTCATCGACGAGCGCGCGAAGGTAGTGGGAGGTGTGTTGGAGATGGCGAATTAGGGCACGCTGCTCGGAGGGCATGTACTGCAACATGCGGTCCATGAACGGTTTGCTCTTGTCGTTGTGCTGGACACCGAGAAGCGCATCGAGGACGTGGAAGGTTGAGGTTTGACCAGCTGAAGGACCGCTAAGCTCCAACGATCCGCAATCCTCCACTCCCTCGTAGACCCAGCGAAGACCATCGCCTTCGGTATCGCTCCCTCGGTACCACGGCCTTATCGATGAATAGAAGGCATTTGGGCGACACGAGTTCTTGACGGACATGAGGATGTCTGTCAGATCAGAAACGACCGGAGCCAACCCCCTGAGATGGTCGGCGATGAGCTCATAATAGTCCCGCTTGTCCAAGTCGTTGGAGACAGGAGGGCATTCGAGATCCTCGACGAGGCTGGTGATGAGCTTGGTGCAGTCGAATCCGCGTTGCTCGATCCAGGCACAGCAGCGGTAGAACTCGCTCTCGTCGCGAGCGGCTTCGGAGCCCATGTTGAAAAGCGTGGTGAACGTCATGTTGTTGGCGGTGAACGGCTTGGCCTCATCCTCGAGTTCGAAGTTCCAGAGGACGGTGTCGGCATAGGTGAGAACGGGAGCAATCTTGAGCCATTGAGAAACCTCTGCGAAAAAAAACACGAGAGAAGACCAAAACATTAGATACCGCTGAACCTTGATTTTGGCGATCGAAATTTCGAGTACTCACGGACGAGAGGTTGAGCGATAGAAGCGGGCACAACGATCTCCTTGTTCGGCGGCGGGGGAGTGGAGTGGACGTAGAAGTGAACGAGCCAAGCCAAGACAGCATGGGCGCGTTGCAGCGTCGGAGTGTCCTCTTTGATGGGTGTGAAGTCGAGTGTGGGTTGCTGAACCGAGCGGAAACAAAAGCAAGTCAGCCTTGGGTCCCAAAGATTCGGTGAGCCCGTTCCTCGATGAGTGGTTGTCCTTCGTCGTCGTTGTCGTCGACGGTCGAAGGGAGGGGGGGACGGGCCCAGACGAAGAGCGAATTACTCACGGCCCGAACTTTGGCTCTCCACTTCTCGCCGAAGGCGCGACGCGAAATAGCCTCCTCAGATTTGTCCTCTCCAAGACTCAGAGCGGGGAATGGACCGTTGACGAGAGCGAGGATTTCCTCGTAGACGAAGAGAGGTTGAGGAAGATGCGGCAAGCCGTGACGCGGAAACGCGCCGGTCTCGGGATCGAGGTAACGCTCATGGTTGTACTGCACATGGCCAAGCGGGGAAAGAAACAAGGTCAGACGACGATGAACGAGTGCATCGGAGACGTGCTCCGTCGGGTGCAAATGCACATACGGGCTTTTCAAGGTCGAGGGGTGCGTCCGGTTCAGGCTCAAATCGTATCGGCTGTGGGGTGGGTGTCGGCGCTGAGGGAGCTCCGAGCCGGAGGACTTTGTGGAGGTAGGCGAAGAATGTCCGTAGCGATGAAAGGAACCAGAGTTGGAAGAGGGAGTGGTAGCGGGATAGAGTCGACATCGTGAAAGACGCGGTGGATGGAGGGGGGAGAGTAGTGGATGTAGTGGTGATGAGGGGGGGAGGATGGGCCTTTGGTACTAGCCGTTTTATAAGAGTTTGACGGGGCGGGGGAAGGAGACTATGATGATGTCTGTGAGTGAGTGTTTTGAGAGATTCGGGCTGCGTTTGCCAGAGAAAGAGAGTCCAGCGAAAGCACCCAGCTCTGCTAACGAAAAACGAAAAAATATAATACCCATTAAAATAAAAATTATTATTCCAGTGAACAGGTAACGCCTTTGGGTACCGGGGTGTCACGCTTGCCTGAAACCGAAGCGTTGGGTCTCAGGATACGTGGGACGACCTGCAGGGAGACAGTGCAGGAACCCCCAACACTCGATGTCCCGGGAACCTGTACCCTCCAAGCCCTGAAGCTTACGCCTGCTCGTCCCTCTCTCAGCACTGCGCTTACAGTCCCTCTCATTCCCCCCGCCCATCAGTCCACATTCCAACCATTTTACCCGCTGACATAAGCAAACCCCTGCGCCCCAAATCCTGACTGCTTTCTGTGTTCTGCTCTTTCAATTTCGGTTAAAGCGATAGAAGGGGAAGCTCCTATTCTTTCTTTCGTTCGATGGATGATTGGGTGTGGTCTGAGAGTCCATTCAGAAGGCCAAAAGGGAACAAGATGCCTCACTTCCCTGGCAGACTTTTGCCAATCCTGGTAGTAGCCCAAAGAGCGCACCGGTAGCACCGATCCAACTGCTTTCCCCCCTCTGTCAATGCGAATCGAATCCAATGACTCGCCTCCTTCTCTTCCTCTCCCCTCCTTCCGTTCCCTTTTCCCTGTCTCTCCTCTTCTAGTCCCACCTATCCACTCCATCTCAGCTCGTGATCAAACTTGCTGCCATCCTCATCCAACCCTCTTTTCGCTTCGCATTTTCGCTCTCCTGCCTTCTTAGCATCCGCAGCCCTTCACGTCGCTCTCTCGGCATCATCCCAAGCGACTTCCGACGGTTGCCCAGTCCTTGAATATCCCACTCACAACCACTCTCGGCTCGTACGGCCGTCCATATCTCACCTCACTCACACGCGCTTTTCGTTTCGTTCCGAATGTTACGTAGCTCAAACCCTCTTTCTCGCTCGCAGCTCATTAAGATAACAAAAAATACAATGCACCCAGCGTGTTCGACAACTCTGCTGTCCTTCTTCTCGTGGGGACGGGGCTGATAACCACGAGTCTCTGGCACGTCCCGTGGTCCCAAGTCCTTTCAGAACCCCAAATAACTATGCCTCTCTTCCATTTCCCCCTTCAGTCCATCAACAACCCGCAATTAGCTTTACTTACATTATTCTACCCTTGTTTGTGTCGAATAAATCGCCGAGCCGTCTCAGCTCGATGCTCGGCGGGTGCCGCCTAACGACGCTGCTTGCTCAATTAGGCTTAGAAGCCGCAGCGTAGTCGTTTTGATGGACATACACGAGGTTCGTTCACGATTAGATCTCTTTCGCGTCTATCAAAGGCGATGCACCCCCTATTGCATATAGCGTCATGACAGCTTCTGTACTATGTCATGTCTTCCGATTCATTGAGCGTGCCGTCGTTGGTCGTGCATGGGTGGCATCGCCCAACGGTGTCCGCGACCGCGATCTCATAAGGAAACTTGGTTACCAAAGTTAACCTAAGCCCCTTAAATTCCTTCAAAACCCTAGTATCCACAGCCCTACGAAGGACCATCCTCATCACGATCGAATCCCGAATCTAATACACATTCACCCATTTCACCGCATTAGCGGTGTTTTGCTTACTGTACTATTCACTCTCCTCTCTTCGAGCGGTCAAACAATCCTTGTGTACGGTCAGGTACATACCGTACGCCTTCGAGGAGCAATGTACTTCTCCGTGTTTCGTCTCAATCCATCCACGGGCGGTCTGCCGGGTGTGAACTGGTTTCTGTTTCTATTTCCAAGACAAAACTGGCAGCCGGATCATACGACGGATTCTCACTTGCACGGCACGTTGTCGCTTATTCAGAGAGGGAAGAACAACTGACAATACGTCTTATGAGTCTTACATCCCTCATTGCTCGACTTGCCCGAGGAGAGACAAGAGCCCACGCCGCAGCTAGCAGATCGCTTCGGCCACGCACTCAGGCTCACCGGATGCCAACGATACCGGGATCGCACTTTTACTTTCTCCATCACAAGCGCCGTTGAACTCGCAGGCCTTTGGGCAAGCGGGGGTGAAGAGAGAAACAACATCGCAACTTTACGCCAGGAGGGCGGCTTGATAATTCTTCCATGGCCGAGCCGAGCCGCCCCCAAAGCAGACACGCACGGCTGCTGCATCCCGGGGAAAGCACATCGCCTAGAAGAAGCCGAGCTACTTCTGCTGAGGGTTAGCGCCGAGGGCAACGTGGGCTGCAAGTCCGATTCTAAGGGGGTAAGAGATCTCTGTACCAGGATCGATCTCCAAACTTACTACACCGAGGCACGACCTTGCTCGTTCCTTCTGGCGCACAAATGGAACCCAGGCGACCCTTACCACGGATCCTTCCATCGACTGCACCCAGCCCACTTCTCCCTTTCAGGCTCGCATGTTTGACAGCGAGGAAGAATAGGTTCATATGAGACGACCACGAAAGACACCACGCAACCAACGTAAATACGTGGTAGGACAATTCCGTGATCAATGAGATTGGAACACCACAAGTGTCGTAAGAATGAATCTCCGGGAGGTCCCTCAGTGGATCCAGCGTACGTGGGCTTCCTCCATCCCCGACTTTGGAACGACTTCGCAACGTCTAGACACGACGTCATTGACCTTGACTTCCACGCCCTGCTTCCCCCAAAGCTCTTGCGTCTTCTGCAGGAGCTCTGGCAGGGAGAACGCAGTCGAAGAACTCGAAGGATGCTCCCCCCGCACCAGTCGGCCGATCTCCTCCTCGGAGGGTAACGAGAACTTCATCGGATCCGTTGGGAATGACAAGCTCTCCGGGCTCGTGAAGGAGGCTTCAGGCACTTTCTGCTTGAACGGCGACTCCCGGCTGAAAAACTTGGACAGGATGGTTGAGGGTGTCACGTCCGCAATCTTGTTCGGTGACCACTCCGGGCGACCCTTTGCTTTGTCAATCAAAAGTGCCTTTACTCCGGTTACAAAGTCTGGACTTGCGCCGGTCTGCAATAGGAAGGTAATCA
>WSUD01000101.1:0-36857 GCA_019633495.1 Tulasnella sp. 427 | reverse complement strand
CTGGCTCGATATGGTCTCTTGTCTTCCCTCTTTGTGGTCTCTACTCCGTGCGTTGTCTCGACTCGGCTCGTAGGGGGCTTCGACGACACCGAGGGCATCCATGAGTTGAGGCCCTGATAGCAGCTCTCTTTCTTTGCTGAGAGGCAAGACTTCGGTACCGTTTAAGCTCGTCTCTTTGTATAGTATAGTAATACGAGTGTCACTTTCTGAAATCAACTCTCATCCGCTTCACTGCAGCAGATGTGAAATCTTTCTGTTTATCGAAGTCTCTATCCGATGCTCGAAGGGCCGTCGTTGATATCGGGTGTTCGTCCCCAGACTCGGGCGCTCCGTTTCACAGCACTCGCCTGTTGGTACGGTTCGGAAGCTCCCTCAAGTGGTGGAAACCGAGTTTCAATTCACTCGCGGGAGTTAAGTTGCCCTTGGCGGCGTCTACGTTGGTCGTGATTTCAACAAAGCTGCACCTTTAGATAAGGGTCGGCTACGATCTTAGCGCCCGGCTTATGCGAGATCGGGGAAGAAGGCCGATAACGGGATTCGTAAGCCGTCAATCTGCAGCAAACAGTGTTGTCCTTTGGTTATTCTTGGCACGTTCCGAGGAAGCCAAGAACACGCAGCAATCTGGCGTTTCTTTGACTCACTTTGACGTCTCCGCACTGCGGATCCGCTGTGTCTGATGGACTACTGCAGGGCATCGCAGCCGAACGCTTGCGTACTGGACAACACCTCGGCAAATTGCACATGATGAGAATGCCGTACCCTGAGTGCGGTCGCACCCCTTGCCAAGGCCATCCCTATCATAAAATTCCTGGGTCACTTTCTGTCGAACCATCCCAAACTCCCCTCACCCACCACTCGCTGGAGCCATCAACCACTCCTTCATCTCTCAGAGATGGCTCTCTTCAAGAAAAAGCAACCGCCCGAGCCAACCACCGAGAAACCTTCAAAGGAAGATGGCGACAGTTCAGAAAAGGGCACCAACAATGCCGACGACGCCAACACAGCTGTGCCCAAAGAAGAGGAAAAGATACCCCCCGTCGGATTCACTCAACTGTTCCGTTATTCGACCAAGTTTGAACTGTTCATCGATTTCATCGGCCTCGTGTGTGCTGCGGCGAGCGGCGCAGCTCAAGTATGTTTTGCAATTCTGCCGCGTCCGGAGACGCGTCATTTCTGATTGAATTCCGGCAGCCGCTGATGACCTTACTGTTCGGCAATCTCACCGAGAGTTTCGTCGCGTTCGCTTCGGCTTTGGTACGTCCCTCTCCAACTCGTGGCCCCGGGCGTTGTCACTCAGGTGCGTGACTCTGTTAGAACTCGCAAGACGCTTCAGCCATCGCCGCCGCACGCAGCAAGTTTAGGCACGACGCGTCCAAAGATGCCCTCTGGCTCACCGTCATGGGCATCGGTCTCTACGCCGTCACCCACACTTACATGCTCATATGGACATACACGTGAGTTCTCCACCCCACCTCGGCATAATCCTCCCGACCCACTCACATTCCTTTACCCACCCTATTCAGCGGAGAAGTCAACTCGAAGCGCATTCGCGAGAGGTACCTCCATGCCGTCCTTCGTCAGGACATCGCCTTTTTCGACAAGCTCGGCGCCGGTGAGGTGACCACTCGCATTCAAACGGACACCCATTTGGTTCAACAGGGTATCTCGGAAAAGATTCCTCGTGAGTTGATATTGGATGTTGGACGGACTTGGGCCCCTCTTTAACTAGCTTCGTTCATCCTTCAGTGATTATCATGGCTATCGCTGCGTTCGTCGCTGGATTTGCCCTGGCGTACGCCAGATCCTGGCGTTTGGCGCTCGCTTTGACTTCCATCGTACCCTGCATCGTTGTAAGAAACCTCTGTCACATGCTTTAAACTTGACCGCCTCTCACTATTCTTGCTTCAGCTAACGGGAGGTGCCCTCACGGCATTCGAGACCAAGTACAAAGAGTGAGCGGAGTCTCAATCTGCATCATCGAACCACCGTCTGATCAATTCGCTCGCCTTGCTCGCCTAGATCCGGACTTAACGAAATTGCTATGGGCGGAACCCTCGCCGAGGAGGTCATGTCGACCATCCGAACGTGCCAAGCGTTCGGAACGCAGAAGACGCTCGCCAAGTTGTACGACGCGTTCGCGATCCGAGCGAGGCAGTGGGAGAACAAGATCGCTCTAGTGAGAGGCCTTGCCGTGGGGACGATGTTCTTCATCGTATATGCTTGTGCGTTGAATTGTCGTCTTGGCCTTGAGACGACGGAGACTGACGGTCGTCGCCATCATTTCAGCGTACGCTTTGGCGTTCTCGTTCGGAACGACACTGATCCTGCAAGGAAGAGGTACGTTTTCACTGACTAGTCTCTTTCCACACAACTCACCTTGCCTTTCTGTACAGCCGACGCCGGTCTCGTCGTCAACGTCTTCTTCTCCATCATCATCGGCGCCTTCTCTCTCTCCAACATGGCACCCGAAGCCCAAGCAGTCACCGTCGCGCAAGCCGCCGCCGCAAAGCTCTTCGCAACTATCGACCGCGTCCCCTCCATCGACTCCTTCTCCTCAAGCGGACTCAAACCCCAAACCGTCCAAGGCCACATCACCTTCGAGAACGTCGTGTTCAATTACCCCGCTCGTCCGGACGTACCCATCCTCAAGGGACTGAGCCTCGACATCCCCGCTGGCACGAGCGCCGCGCTCGTCGGCGCCTCCGGGTCGGGAAAATCCACCGTCGTGAGTCTCGTCGAGCGGTTTTACGACCCGTTGCAAGGCACCGTCAAGCTCGACGGGACCGACGTCAAGGAACTCAACGTCAAATGGCTCCGCCAGCAAATCGGACTTGTCCAACAGGAACCGAGCTTGTTCGCCACGACAATCAAGCACAACGTCGCGCACGGCCTGATCGGCAGCCGGTTCGAGGGCGAGTCGGAGGAGGACAAATTCAACCGCGTGAAGGAAGCCTGCGTGAAAGCCAACGCCGACACGTTCATCCGCAAGTTGCCGAACGGGTACGACACGCTCGTGGGCGAGCGCGGGTTCCTTTTGAGCGGCGGACAAAAACAACGGATCGCCATCGCGCGCGCGATCGTGTCGGATCCGAGGATATTGCTTCTCGATGAGGCGACGAGCGCGTTGGACACCCAGTCCGAGGGGCTCGTTCAGGACGCGTTGGATAAAGCCGCTGCGGGGAGGACGACCATCACCATCGCGCACCGGCTCTCCACGATTCGGGACGCCGATCGGATCTACGTTATCGGCAACGGTGGGGTTTTGGAGCAGGGCACGCACAACGAGCTTTTGGCGAACGCCGAGGGACCGTACGCGCAGCTGGTGAGCGCGCAAAAGTTGAAGGGACGCGACCCCGAGTCGAGGGACGAGGAAGGTGGGGATGAACTGATGTCCGCGAAGGAGGTCAAGGAGACGCTGGAGGAGGAAGTTCCCGAGGCGTTGAAGAGGACGGGCACGGGGAGGTCGTTGGCGAGCGAGGCGCTGGAACGGAAACGCTTGGAACAGGGAGAGGAGAAAGGTCCATATGGCATGGTGTACCTCATGAAGCGGATGGCGCTCCTCGATCGGGAGGATTGGCCGGTGTATCTCAGAGCTGGAGTTGCGTCGATCTGTGAGTGTTTATTCGGTTATGCTTGGAGAAAGGGTGTTGCTGAAGTAATTTGGTTTTGTTGGAAGGCAACGGGTTGGTCTACCCCGCTTTCGGTATTGTGTTCGCCAAGTCTATGGACGCTTTTGCGCTTCAAGACCGACACGCCCTGCGTCATCAGGGCGATCGTAACGCCTTGTGGTTCGTCCTCCCTCTCAATATTCCGAGAACGGGCAATCACTAATATCTCCGGAAATACTTGTAGGATGTTTATCATCTCGCTTCTCTCGGGATTGGCTGTCGTATTCGAGAACCTCTACTTCAGTCGCGCGGCCGCAGGTCTGACGATGCGGTTACGGTCGCTGAGCTTCCGGGCGATGTTGCGGCAAGATAGTGGGTCCCTCTCTCTCTCTCCGTGCGCGTAAACCTCCGCTGATTAGGCTGTCTTGTTCAGTTGGCTGGTTCGACGAGAATAAGCATTCCAGTGGACGACTTGTTTCCGTCTTGAGCGACAACCCAACCAAGATCAGTGGTCTTGCGGGTCTGACGATGGGAGCGTGAGTATTAAAGCCATCACTACTAAAAAGTAAAGTCGACGGGACTCATCATATTACACACAATAGAATCATTGCGGGTATCGCGACCGTCATCGGAGGAGACATCATCGGCCTCATCTTCGCTCCAAAACTCGGAGCAGTTGGTATCGGTGCGTTCGCCGAGCAAACAGCACCCGCTTCGTCGCTGGCGTCTAAACCTCCGTTCCCTCCTTCGTAGCATGCACCCCGTTCATCATCTCCGCTGGGTACATCCGTCTCCGCGTGGTGGTGATGAAGGATCAAACGAATAAAGCCGCTCACGAAGAGTCGGCGCAGCTGGCTTGCGAGGCCGCCGGTGCGGTGCGGACCGTCCAGAGTCTGACGAGGGAAGAGGACTGCTTCCAGGAGTACAGCCGCAGTCTGGACGCTCCCCTGAAACTGTCGAACAGAACGGCCATCTTCAGTACGGGACTGTTCGCGCTCTCTCAGGCGATGTCGTTCTTTGCGATTTCTTTGGTAAGCGCTTCGAGGTAATGGGTTGCGGTTCATTATGTTAATCTTGCTTTCCGAAACGCCTAGACTTTCTGGTATGGATCGATCCTCATCTCGACCTTTGAATACAGCTCGTTCGACTTCTTCGTCTGCCTGATCGTAAGTGGCGATGGACGGTGGCGTAAGCCGGCGTGCTGACCTGTTCCCCTTTTCGCGCCTAGGCCGTCACGTTCGGCGCCATCCAAGCGGGCAACATCTTCCAATGGGTGCCGGACATCTCCGCGGCGCGTGGAGCGATGGACTCGATCGTCCGCTTGCTCGACCGCGTGCCCGAGATCGACGCCGAGTCCCCCGAGGGCGCCAAGATCGACTCGAAGACCGTACAGGGCCAAATCCGCTTCGAAGACGTTCACTTCCGTTACCCTACCCGCCCGGGCGTCCGAGTCCTCCGGAACTTGAACTTGGTGGTCGAGCCGGGTACCTACGTCGCTCTCGTGGGTGCGAGCGGGTGTGGTAAGAGCACGACGATTCAATTGATTGAGAGGTTCTACGATCCGTTGGCTGGGAGGGTTTTGGTGAGTCGTTTTGGGGCGTTCCAGGATCGGTCGAGCTTAATCCCCGCTTCCGTCTCTTGCAAATTAGCTCGATGGGGTTGATATTGCCACTTTGAACATCGAGGAGTACCGAAAGAACATGGCGCTGGTATCGCAAGAGCCTACTCTGTACGCGGGGACGATCCGCTTCAACGTTCTTCTTGGGGCGACGAAGCCCGCCGCCGAGGTCACGCAAGCCGAAGTCGAGCAAGCCTGCCGAGACGCGAACATCCTCGAGTTCATCGAATCCCTCCCTCAGGGATTCGATACCGAGGTCGGTGGCAAAGGCTCTCAGCTGTCGGGCGGGCAGAAGCAGCGGATCGCGATCGCCAGGGCGTTGCTACGAAACCCTAAAGTGTTACTTCTCGACGAGGTGAGGGTGACCCTGCGCACGAAGAGAGATCGTCGTCAATTCACACGTGAATCTTCCCTTCTCTTCTTTCTTCTTCTCAAGGCTACCTCGGCGTTGGATTCCCAGTCCGAAAAGGTCGTGCAGGCTGCGCTGGATAACGCTGCGAAGGGGCGAACGACCATCGCCATCGCCCATCGTTTGTCGACTATTCAAAACGCGGATCGGATGTGAGTCTAAAACGCGCTCATGAAGGGTTTTGTTCGTGGGCTGGGCATCTCACGGACCTCGGTTGCGAATCGTTCAATAGATACTTCATCAAGGAAGGAAGGGTTTCGGAAGTCGGAACGCATCAGGAGCTGCTCGCCAAACGTGGAGGATAGTAAGTCGCATTTCCATACCTGATTGATTTCTGTTACACCGACTTAATGCCCACTGTGACAGTTTTGAGCTTGTGCGGCTTCAAGAACTTTCCGCGTTTTAGATTCTGAGCGGAGTTTGCCGAAGGGACGATCGGTGGGCTTGATGTGACTGGTCGGATACGCCTCAAAGCCTTATTTATCATTGCACTATTGCGGCGATAACAACATTTTCTTCGATTCAGCCCATTCGATATACCTAGTATGACTTTGACTGGTTTGACAATAGATCTTGTCGTTCAGGATTCACTTGGGTCTAGACCGTTACCCGAGCCCGCCGTGCTCAGGAAAAAGACGTAATCACCCTTGGGCTATTGGACCCGTATTATCCTACGGGTGGGGTCTGAAGGAACGTGTGGCTGGCAACAGGCTCAGATCTCGGGTTTCGATACCGATGCTGAGCGAGATTGGCGAAAAAGGAAACTTCCTGTGAACAAAATCATGATATTCCCCAATAAAAATGAGCAGAGTTTAGGGCGATCAGCACTCTCAGAGCGACGGTTCACAAGGGCCTGAGGCTTCGGATAGTCCGGGCGCCTAGATGGGAACTGTGTGACGCAATGTGTTCCCGCGATCGAGACAAACCGCGGCACACACACAGCCATTTCTGTTCGAGCCTTTCAATCGACCTGTCAGCCGTCTCTCCCTTCCGGCGCCACCAGCTCCTCCCTCCGCTCCTCAAAAGTCCTCCCTCCAACGACCATTCGTGTCTCATGGCTGCAGACCCACCACCTCATATGTCCACATCGTCTGCACCAACCACCTCCCTCATCCACCTCGACAAGCACTCCACACCCAGACGCGACCCCGCCATGCCCGACCCATCCTCGACTACAAAAAGGAGCGACGGTGAGGCTAGACATTTCCGAGAGTCAGCGAGTTTTGCACGACCGAGCTAATTATCTCGTCCTTTCTGCCGCCCAATTGCTACTCCATCTCATCTCCCGATCTATTCCAATTATCCAGAAAACGTTAGCCAGGCATCCGTATGTTCTCGTTTATCGCTCCCGTCCAAATTTCGTCCCTTGCTGACAAGCGCTTCACCCACCGAAAAGCTTCATCTTCCAAAAGACAGGCTGGCCGTCGCCCCAGAGAGCTCGGGCAGCAGCTCGGACGAAGGAAGGACCACCGAACCGACCGCTGCAGCTCGGGGAGGCGCGTCGTCCGCAGACACTCCGGTGCACCACACTCCCGCTCGCACACGCACACGCAGCCTCGTCGACGCGAAAGCGCCAGCGGCCCAAAACTCTGTCAATCCGCGACTCGCGAACCTCCGATCACGGCAAGATTGGAAGCAAGCCACATCAATATCTCAGCGGCTAGAGGGTGCTGTAGATGCATCCGACAGCCCAGCGGCCGGCGTCCCAGCAAGCTCGGTCGTATCAGCCCTCACATCTCTTCCACCCCCATCTTCACCAGTAGCCGAGTCTGCTTCCTCCGAGGCCCTTGGATCAGCTTCTCTCGGCAATCCTCAGCTATCTTCCGGTGGCGCTGGAGACGATGCGCCACTCGAACTGCCCGCTCCTATCCCACCGCATCCATATCCGTACATCCCGCACCCTTTAAATCCAACCCCTCAAGCACCTGAATTCTCGCCTCCCAATCCACCTCAGATACCGGGTCCATTAAAGACACCACCCGCACCTGCTTCTCAAGGCCCGTCATCCTCTACCCCCCGGCCGATCGCACCCCGCGCACCTACCTCGCCTTCTCGAAGCACAGCCGGTGCCGCTGCATCCTCCTCCATGGCCCAACCTTCGGGATCACCGTCCTCGTCTCTTCCTCGACCGCACGTCTGCCCGCTGTGCCAGCTCGCCTTCGCCCGGGCGCACGACCTCAAACGCCACGGCGCGACCCACACGGGCGAGAAGAAGTTCAAATGCAACGCGTGCGGGAAAGCGTACGGGCGGAAAGACGCGCTCAAACGACACGCTTGCGCAGCAGCGCACGCCGGCGAATTCTTTCCGGTCAATCCAGCGGGTCCGAGTTCTGGGGTGCAGATCATCAACGGCAACGGTGCGGTGGTATCGATAGCTCAGCAGCCGCCGCAGCAGCCGGGCGTGATGAACCCAGAGGAAGTCGCGCTCGCCAGCGGTGGCATACCAACTAGGAGTAGAGGCCAGTTCCAAGCGCCTCCCATCGTGGGCACTGCGGCGTCCATGATGGCTCCCGGTGCAGGGCCCTCGACCTCGAGCCTATCCGCTCCCCCCAAATCTCCACCGACTCCCCGGTCTAGGGGGAAAGGAAGGGGACCGACTTCCCCATCGACTCAGATGAAAATCAAGGAGATCAGAACCGCCGAAGATTATCGACGTCATGATTTGGAGCCTGACGAACCTGATGAGCTTGCTGGTGACGTCGATGTGCCTATTCAGGGATCATCCTTCCCCGGTCGACGGAGGACGAGAAGCAGCAGCGGGACCACCACGTCGCCTAGACGCTCTGGGACGTTTGCTTCGGTCACGCTGTCGCCGCGTACCGACACGCATGGAGATGTCGCAAAACGAGGGGCCGATGTTTCAGATGACGACGACGACGACAGTCAGTAATCATCATAGAAAAGCATATCAGTCACCTTGAAAATCCTTTTCAGAGTTTCCTTTCTTGGCCAACACCATCCATGATACACACGCGGTCAATTCGGCTTTGCCTCTTTCGTTTCCTTGGTTTTTTATCGAATGCTGTAATTCCAACACAATTTCTGCTATCAGTCTCACAATTGCATGCTTTGTTTCGATCCGTACGTTCCACATTTTCGTGCAGAGCTGGATTGTAATGCTATATGTTTCCCGGTTAATCGTCATGCATCTCGGATAAACTTCATTTAAACATCTCTCCCTCCGTAAAATAGCTATAACATTACCGTGAGTTTGAAACCTCAAACACGCTCAAGAGGGTCGTTCGTCATCCAACAAAAGTGGCCGCATCCGGCGGCACAAGGATGTCCCATCAGTCGCTTCTTAATTGTTTCCCGTTCTCGAGGTCTATCTCGTTCCTTCCCGCTCGAGACATCTTTCTCTTTCTCCTTGCCTGCTGCCTTTTCCGACTTTGATCCACTCCCCAAGCCCAGACTTGCCAACGACGCGACAGAAGTGGTAAGACCTGACACGATGCTTCCCTCCCTTTCTCTCTCTTTTGAAGGTCCAATGGCTTTCTCAGGATCAGATGGATTGGAATCACGACGTTCGGACCTGAGGCTTTCAGTATCGTCCACGTCGGTCCTGGTAGGCTCTCGTTGCTTGCCCGCTAGTAAACCCCATCCATCAGCACCCGGAACACCGAACGGAATAGCGTCATCCCGAGTCGGTGACATCAGCGGCCGTTTGAGGTAGTGGTTTCGATAACATTCGTGATGGCCTCCGTGAGAACAGACTGGGCAGAAGAAATGGATGCCGCGGACGGGGAGACGGCTAAGTTGAGCGGGGAAGCGTCAGCGACTTACAAGCCAATCTACTTCACGTCCCCCGTACCAGATAGAACATCTCGCAGAGGCCCTACGGCATTTTGCACACATACCGTATCCTCCTGCAGCTAGCTCGGGATTCTGGCTCAACAATTGTCCATGGTCGGTACCTGAGACTGAGACAACGGACGCGTGTCGACTGTGTTTTCCGCTGTGAGACTTGGGTATCTCATTATGCCTTGAAGATGACGAAGATCGCTGATGAGAGAAAGCCGTTGTAGAAGATGCACTGGACTCCGCGGTGTCAGGTGCTAGAGAGGTTGGTGCGAGGGATGTCTTCATCAAAGGCTTTCGGCAGCGTCCACAGGCGGCATGGACGACGGTATCAACCTGGACGGTGAAGGACGTGAGTTACAGAACGTTGCTATCCGAACGTAGACTATACCGTTGTCGACGCCTGCAAGTCAGCGGAAGCTCCGTACTTGCGAATGTACGCCGCTTCGGTGTGGAGTCGAAGGCGAGACAATATGTCTGGAACAAGAATAAGTGTCCGGTATGGTGTGACAGGAGCCGGGGCTACGGACCAACGTATGCTGTCGACAGGCGGTCTAGGGTAGTCGATTCCTCGGGACCTAGCAGCTCGCCTCGAGCTACAGTAGCCAAAGCTGTGCACATTTGCACGTCACCCTGTGGCATTGATCGCGTCAGCCTCTCTTGCACAAGATAACAGATGGGCACTGACCATTTCCTGATAGTACTCGAAAGCCTCTCGCATAGCATCCCATGCAATCTTTCGCATTTTCTCCTCTTCTTCCATCACCATCACAGGATCCATTGGAACCTGAGATCGGCGTTTCCTCAAGAGTGAGCGGCCTCTCTCGTCTTCTTCATGATCGCTCAAGGTGGCAGCGAGACCGAACTTGGATCGACTGGTCCCAAATGACGGGACGCGTTCGGTATGGCCCAACGAAACGACATCGCGAATGAGGGGTGTGTGTTCGGTCGACGGGTGAGGGGAGGTAGAGTTGCTGTTCAGACGATGAGAATGGATGTGGGGAGAGGGGACTTCCAAGATTGGCTCTTCGTTTGGCTTGACAGACACCGCTGTATGCAATTCGGCTCGCAGATGACGGGGTCGCTCGGTTCCGGAACTAGCAGGAGAAGGTTGGCGCGTCCTCTCATCTGGCTCTCCATCTGTGCTGCTTCCAAGAGTGAGATACGGATCGCGTGTTGACTTTGTCTTCCCGGCGGTGTCGTTTCCCGAGCTGCTGGTTTGCGTTGGACGGCCTCTCTCTGCCGCCCCACTCATTGCTCGAGACCGAGACGACGAAGGTACAGCAGTCCGAATACTGCTACGTGAGTCTTGCTTGGTTATTTTTGGGCGGTCGAGAGGTAGTAAAGTGCTTGCTATAGGGCTAGACGGAGGAGCGGGGACTTTGAAAGAATCGCGTCCACTGGATGTCGAAGAATCGTAGTTATCATCCGCCATCATGCCCACATCATCCGAATGATCATCGAAATACAGCAAAGGTGGACCACCAAGCTGCCTTGAGGCCCGAATTGAAGGCGTCTGAGAGCTCCCTCGGAGCGAGTGTTCGTCTTGTTCGTCCGGTACTTCCAGAGTGTTCGAGGCTAAACTTGACTTTGAGGAATGTCTATATCGGGTTTCCGGTACGCTTTGCACTTCATCTTCGTCAGAGGAGCTATCAAGGGCTCCGTCTCCGATATGCCTGGGATTCACCATTGAGCTCGCTCTGGAGCGAGAGGCTGATCCTATGCTGGCACTGCGTCCCCGGTCTTTGCTGCGCCTGTCCTGACTCCCTGATCCCTTCCGTCGACCACCGGAGGATTTGCTGACTTTGGTCGCGTTAGACGAACGCCTCGAAATTGACGGTCGAGTGGGCGTTGCAGCAACGTTGTTACCAGCAGGTTGTGCTCTTCGGTTCTCCGATGCAGGCGAATTGTCCGATGACTTTGAAGCCCATTGGGCTGCCGTAGGAGGAAGCGGCTTTTGATATTGGAAGACGCTGCTGGTCGAAACAGAGCGTCGGTCAGGTAACCTGATAGGAGGCCTCCCTCCCGGAAAAGGATGTAATGGAGGTGTCGGAACCTGGCGAGCAACGGATGATGCCTGAGTGCGAGGAGAAAGCGGTATCGGACTGGGCGAGACAGATCGTTGGTCATGCTCTTGTTCCTCCGAGTCCTCTCTGTCGATAGGTGACAGAAGACTACGTAGAACTAGCCATGTTTGGGCAGCTCGGTAGTATTCTGCTTGATGAGCGACTTCAGCATTGACCATACAGACGTCCTGCATCGTCCGAGCTTCTCCCGAATCGGAATTTGGTGCAAGCATATATCCTCGAGCAAGATTGACGAATCCTTTCGTATCGAAAAGGGGAAGTGTGACGGTGGCAACGGTCTGCTTGACCGCGATGTGGTCTGGATCAGCTGGTGTTTTGTCCTTCCAACCACTGTGGCGAAGTTGGGCTTTCAAACTCGGGAGACTAATGGATGTTGTTATTAGCAATAAAGCCGCATACAGGTGAAAGTCATCCTTACACATCATCATAGGGGACCTCGGAGGCTGAGACCGCCTCGGTTGCCCAAGTCACCGCTCCGCTGGGGTCCCAAGCTAGAGCACCCCGAGGTAAAGTGTCCAATGGGCGTTGGCACTCTCGTAAATCGTGTTGTATCAAGGATCCGCTTGAATAGGTGGCCCAAAGAACGTCCGGTCCCGCCCAAACCATACCTAAGAACAGGGTTGATCAGCAAACTGATTAAAATCATCGCATGACTGAATTCACTAACCAACCACGGAGCCTTCCCCGCCCTCAAGGACGTATTTGGGAAGCCAAGGTCTTCGAACATCCCATATTTCAATTCCATCGGCGAGGGCGGTCTCTCCGCCGTCTGCTCCAGGCAGGACGGCCAAGCCTGGGGACTGAGGGACGATGGCCACTTCGCAATCATGACCTGGTCTCCATGAGATTTTCTTCGCTTTCTCGGCCGTATGAAGGACATGAGCGGGTTTTTGGTCTTGAAGGCCTTGCGACATATCCCAAATCTTATCCCAGGTGCATTGCAAGTTAGAAGTCAACTTTCTTAAAGAGAGTAGATTTCGACATGTACCTTGACCGTCCTGTCCATACCGCCGGTGCAAAGCCATCCTTGAGTGTCCGCACCGGTGCTCGAGCCCACCCAATCCATTCCGAGAATCGCTCCAGCGTGTGCTGCGGTGTATCGATCGAGCAACCCGTGTCCCTTCTGCTTATAATCCCATTTGTAAATGCTTCCGTTTTCCAAGGCGATCACTGCGTGCCACCGGGTGGAAGAACTGGGGGAGAAAGCAATGCACCGAGTGGCAATCCTGTGATTCATGGAGATCGAAGAGACGTCCAAATTCGTTCGCATGTCCTGAAACGGTGTCTTAAATTAGGCAATACAGCATGAAGGCGGATAGAAGCAGAGCGCACCCAAAGTTTCACATATCCGTCCTGACTGCAGGTGGCAAACCAATTCGGCAAGTGAGGTGTAAAGGCTACGCCATTCACTGAGCGAGTATGCTCTTTGATCGTCCGTTCTGTCATGACTCTAGGTCAAACGACGTGTTAACATTCATCCTGTGAGCGGCATACCGAGCTTTCCCTTGATAGCATCCACGATAAGGATGTCTCCGGACATCGATGTCACGACTATCTTGTTCGAGTTGTCTAACCAACAGTGCGAGACATAATTTAGCCTTCCGAGAGATAAGAAATGCCTGAAAACGCCTTACTAGCATGTCCCCACCCTACGTCTGTGCTTAGAGTATTCTGTCCCATCCGGATAGTCATTTCTTCATGTACCGTTGTACCTTCTGGCCCGGTCCCCAGGAGCTTGGATCGGCGTGATGGAGGGCGAGCATACTCCCCTCCCAACGAAGTTGGAGATCCCGGTTCGGCGATACGTAATATCTTCAAGTCTGAGTAGTATACCGAATGCTTTCAGTGTATTTGGGTTACAGCGAACGGAAGTGCTTCACTCACAATCCTTGCAAGCAACAGCACAGTGGAAACCGTCCGTGCTGCGCGCTGGTACCCCTCCAAAGTCGACCTGACTGACCGCAGCCTTGACGTATCGACGTGGTCCGGGCTCGTCTCGGGGGTCGTAGTAGATGTCTTCAAGTCTGTTTATAGCTGAGAGTGATGCCACGGAGGCTGCCGGGGACAGAAGCTCTCCCCTTGAATAGTAATCAATATCCAGTCGACAACAACTGAAGGGGTCCACAAGCGACCTACGGCCATGGAACCATCGTGCCTCCCGACCACAAGACAGTCCGCTGGTGGTCAAGATTGTTACTTCAAGCAAGCGCTGAGCCGTTACCACGGTTGGAGACCGGTAATCTACGATGCACTTGGTGGTGAGATGGAAGTGTCGGCATCGCTCGACGTTCACGCGAGCCAGCTTTAAGCTAGGGTAGTGGGTGAAAGGAAAAGCGGAACAGAATCATTCGAAGAAATCATCTCGAGGAAGTATACATCGTAAACGGCGGATATTAGAGAGGCAAAGAAATGGCAGCATCACGCGGGAACCAGTCTCATCCACAAGGCATCATCAGAGCAAGTACCACCAGACGTACGATAAAGTAGAGAATCTTCAGATCTGACGATATGCGGAGACTGGTGGAGATGGGAGGAGGATCGAGGGAACGCTAATCTAGAGAACAACACACTTGCTACCCTTGCTTGCCTTCTTAGCCCGGCTCAAAAGGGCTGCACGAGTTGCATATTGGAAGACTTCACGGACACCCTCGCCGGTCTTGGCAGAGCATTCAAGATAGTGCTTAGCACCAATCTTCTGAGCGACAGCCATGCCCTAAAACGGAGAACAACAGACCCATATATCAGCATATCGTCAATCAGGGTCAGGGAAAGCCAAAGCGGTAAAATGCGGGCAATACGTAAAACGGGGCAAAGACGTGAGAGCAGCAGAATGGCGGGAACGTGTTGATGATAAGAGCCACAGTGTTGCCTTTGGAAAACGGGCAAGCGCGGACGGAGCGACTCCGGGCGGTGGAAGGCAAACGCGGGAATCAAAGTGGTACGACATGGTGGACAGCGCTCACCTCCTCAGATGTGACTGGGCGTTGGCCGGTCCGCTTCAAGTCTTCGATGGTCTTGGGGTCCCGTCTTAGATCCTTCTTGCAGCCAACAAGGATGACGGGGAGCCCTTGGCAGAAGTGGTGAACCTCAGCAATCCACTGTTGTAAGGACAGACGGACGGATCATGCCGGTCAGACAACCAATTTCCACTCGAGTGCGTTGGAAATAACGACGAACCTTCTCCTGGACGTTGTCAAGAGAGTCGGGACTGTCAACGGCGAAGCAGATCAAGATGACGTGTGAATCGGGGTAAGAGAGGGGTCGGAGTCGGTCGTAATCTTCTTGACCGGCCGTATCCCAGAGAGCCAACTCGACGTGTTTGCCATCTACTTCAACGTCCGCGACGTAATTCTCGAAGACGGTGGGGACGTAGACCTAGAGGTACGGAGGAATCATGGATGTATGCCAAGAAGGCGTAAAGGTAGACCGAAAAGGAGTTATTTTGTTCAGTCAGGATAAGGATTCCTCGAAACCCGGTGCAGGACATCAAAGTTCTGCATACCTCTGGGAAGGTACCCTTGGAGAAAACGATAAGAAGACAGGTCTGGAAAGCGGGAGAGCGAGGGCAGGGTTAGCATAACAAGCATCAGTTTACACGCCGTGGTGGCCCAGTTGGAATCCAACTTGCGGACCACCACACACGTAAAGAGGAGACTTTTCGACGCACCTTGCCGCAAGCACCGTCGCCGACGATAACGAGCTTTCTGCGGATCTCTGATGACATGGTTGATTTAAAGTACTGGGAGAGGTCGTAAAGCGAAGTGAGGGGGCAGACTGGGGAGAGGTGTTGGAGGGAGAAGAGGATGGGCCTTGAAGTAGAACAAGGCGGAGCTATCCAGTTTGTCTACCCTCTTAACCTCCTCCCGCACTGCCAACTGTTTGTTTCCCGCCACCGCCCCCTTCGTCTCCTTCCCCTTACAGCACCGCCCTCGCGCCCTGGTCGTCGTCTTCCAAGTCATCCTATTCGCAACATCTAGTGCTATTCCCCGTACAATCACCCGCTCCGTAATGCACACCAGGTGGCAGGGCTTTAGGCGCCTAAATGCGCTATCGGAGGCATGCACATGCTCAATCCTGACTCTAACATGCTGCATGAGCGAGGATACTCCAACCTATCATCTGGTTCACTCCCAGAGCGTAGAAAAAGGCACCTTTCTCTTCTGCCAAATCATCCGAAGTACGGCCACACGGCGGGACATGCGTTATCAGGTTCTGGAGCTGAGATGTTATCGGCGCAATGCACGTCGATTCAGACGAATCAGGCGCCTAGAAACTAAGTGTGGGCAGCCACGTCCTTTATAGGGTTGCGCTATATTTTAAGACTCACGGTCACTCACAATGGAATCATTCGCCTCCTTTCCTCGCATGCACTGGGATCAAGAAGGGGTCTAAGAAAAACAAATGTGCTGAGATAAAAGGAGTGAGAGAAAAGAGATAGTGGGATGGCTGCCAATGGGGAGAATGCGCGACGAAAAAGTCCAAAGGTGATGATGATGCAAATCGAGAAAAAGAAAGAAAGGACAAAAGTATAACGAGGGGAAAGGTCCGGTGTCATAGGCTAATGCAGCCGAGATGAGGCATATTGGAGCGGAGGTATTTTGCTCCATCCGACGGGAATGAGGTTATTTTAGCCAGAAGTCAAAGGCAATTGAATCGGGCATGGCGCGTCACTGAGAAGAGTCGAGGTTCCGTAGCTTCCAATGAGTCCCGCGATCTGCATCTTCAACACAAGACGAATGTTCAAGCCCGGTCGAGTCCCGTTCACGATAGCAATCTTGTTTTGGCAAGCGTTGTGATACAGGTCCCCTAAACCACCCGATATCAGTACCCCAAAGCTCAACCAAGGTTACAAATGACTGTCTTCTTACATGTTGCATCGGACGTGTTGAGCGCCGCGTACGAAAAGGTCATGTTGATCGGCAGCGGAACATACGATTTGGCAGGGATCGTAAGAGAACCTAATTATTTTCAAAGTTAGTGAACAAAGGGAGCGTATTCGCATGTGCAAAACAGCTTACCCGTGCTACCGGTGGCTACTAGTTTGGAAGTTTCCGCTGAATACATCTCCGCGGTGATGTTTGTGAAATGTACGGGAACAAACGAGCTGTGGGTATCCGCTTGGAGATCCACGCCGCCCGTAAATGAGAAATTGGCGGGATAGCGATTGAAGTACGGTGTCGGGCCTCCGTTCTCAACCAATGGGGTCCCGTAGGCAAAGCCAAAGTTGGGCACTCGAGGTATGACGAACACCAACGTGAGTCCCAAACTATCGCCCGAATCGTACGTGGTTAGCATTCGGACGAGCAGAAATTACCAGCATCGACTGACCAAATTATGAAGATAAACGCTCCCCAGACAAGGACTTTCCGCGTCAACCAAGCAATGCCACATAATCCTTTTTGGTCCCGCTTAAAGGCGTTCCAATTCCTCCTCCGCTTCTCAGCTTTGATCTCCGCTCGACCCGACTTCTTCATGTCTTTTAGCTCCTGTGCCGACCACTCCGCTCCCATCGCTGGGACGGTCACCAGTTCGACTTCGGGTTCATAAGCTGTCGAAGTTCCTCCTTTCTTCGATTTAGATCCGAGGGTCTCAGGTCTTGATAATGGGCGATATCTATTTGGGGAGAATCCATGTTAGCACGGCATTTTCGGGACGTACGATCAGGCCAAAGGCGATCCTATCTGGTATGCGACCGGTGACAAATCTCACTTACCCGGTATCATTTTTCAATCCCGGTACTCCAAACGCGGTACTATATCGTGGTCCGCTATTGTTGAAATCTGCGTAGACGTCCCAACCCGGGCCAACTCCCATTTCTTCATCTGGACCGCCTTTCACAGGTTCGACAGCATGAGGTTGATGAGAGTACGAGTCCTCTCTGTATCCTGCAGCTCTCGACCCGGCAGTCCTATAATCGGCTGATTGAGGGCTATATCCGCTTTGGTAGGAGTCTCGGCGGCCTCGAGAGTCCACTGTGTCGTAGTGGCTGCCAGCAGAGGGACGAGGTCGTTCCATGGTTCAAAATCGGATCGGATGGTGCTTCAAGTTATCAGAAGCTTTGCTTATATTTGTGGTGAAGATAAGACGATGATAAAGGATTGACGGACGACGAGAAAGTCGGGGCAGGCTGAGGAGGTGAGATGGGAAACTGGACTGCAGCGAGGAGGATGGTTCGCACGACCAACTGAAACTCCGTTCTGTGCTCTTAGAGTTGATTCCCGCTCACCCTTTCAGCTTGTTGTTCTTTCAACCCTTCGAAGCGATTCTTCAGCGAAGCGGTTGTCGTCGCGAGCATTCCATCGAGCGACTCGATAGAAGGTTCTTGAATAGTTCTGCGATTTTGCCGGACCGTTCGATCTCGTCCGACTCGACGCCCGTCTCCGTCCGAACGGCTCAGGACAATCTTACAAATACTGAGGAACAGAATGGGCGATAATCTACCTCAACCAGTAATGGGTAGTACCGGAGGAACCGTCATATGGGGAGAAAGTAGGACGGACCGGCTTTGCAGGGTGAGTTGTCCCTCAACATCGTCCCTACGGCTTCCCAATTCGACAAACGCCGCTTTACTGAGCACTTTTTCCCAATAGAACTTCGACGCGAGGACTGGAAACCCCATAGGGCATAAGAGATGCAACTCCAGTAAACACGCGAATTCTTCATCGCCTTGCCCGTGAGTTCGTCCCTTTCATCGGATACTTTTGCACGGAGATGGCAGCCGGAAAAAAAAAAGAGCGCTCGTTGAACTCTATTTCGCTAGCTTCGTTCATCCTGACAATCCACGTTGGCTGCAGCTGGGAGGTAGCCTATCTAACTCTCCACCGCATTCATCGTCTGGATTTCATTCGGCATATCAGACAGCCTCGACCAGCTCTACGAATTGGTCTCCGCCAATAGAGCTGCAACCGCCACGCCGACGGCCATTTCCACCTTCCGCTGCTCAAAGACGCTCATCAGAAGTATCTGATATACCGCCTCCAGCGCCTCACCCGAGTTCCGGCACCGTCGATCCTCGGAGGCGGCCTTCCAATCTTTCGACCGCGAGCGGCGGAGTTGAATCCCCCGACGTGGATCTTGCTCGAATTCACGCAGACATGCAAACTCCCGATTTCCAGGCTTTATTGGACACTATAAGAGGACCGCGGAGCCCCGTCATCCAGCCTCCAACTCCCCAGACATCTGTACCACCACAATCTGCCTCGTGGACGCCTACACACTCGTCAACCCACCCTCAGCCACAAGCGCAACCTCAACCTCAACCTCACCCTCCTGCTCCTGCTCCTGCACCTCAAATGAAACAGTCTTGGGGTGACTCAACCTCTAACTGGGGCCACCGGGCGCGTTCGCCGCCACGAAGGGACAGCTACGACAAACCACCACCTTCGTCTCGGAGTTCAGATAGCTGGGGGAAAGCAGGGTCGAGTACCGACGACTCATGGGCGAAGCCATCTTCCACTAAAACAGCCCCAAATGACGGATGGGCATCCACTTCGTCTTCAAATTGGGGAGCTGCGTCAACCGCAAATTGGGGCGCGGGTTCAACTGCAAATTGGGGCGCGGGTTCGACTGAAAATTGGGGAGCGGGCTCGACTGAGAACTGGGGAGCAGGCTCTACTGAAAACGGGGGGTCGGGGTCGTCTGCAAATTGGGGATCTTTGGGTTGGGGGTCTGCTACTTCCCGGGATGCTCAGCCGACAGCTTCACACTCGTCAACGTCTGAGAATCCAGGTCCAGAAAAACCCTCGACGACGTCCGCACCTCCAACAACAACAACAACAAAGCCCGCTCCTGTATCCAAGCCGATCCCAACTGGGCCTCGTGAACGACAATCCTCAGTCACGTCGAACGCTTCCTGGTCCAACGCAGAGCCAAAACCCGTGGCCTCAAGTCGCGAGGCGGCCCGCATGGATGAACCAATGCAAATCTCTGAGCCTCCGAAAGTCGTCCCGAGGCAAGAATCGCGGAACGCTTCGGGATCTAACTCGGAGCCGAAACCACTCCCTTCGAAGAGTGCGACGACACGAGATGATGTTTCGATGAAGGTCTTAAAGCCTCTGGCAACCATCCCGGGGAGGCAAGGACCGTCTTCCACCTCGAGCACAGCTCCGAGAACAATCGCGCAGCCCAAATCTGCTGCCTCAAGCGTTGCGATGTCCAGGAGGGACGAGCCCATGGAGATTTCCGAGGTCACAGCGCCTCCAAAACCCGTTCCCGAAGAGCGAGCGTCGACTTCTACACCCTCCGTGCAGCCAAAGAAGCTGATCATACAAGTTCCAAAGGCCCATCGCCCGAAGCAATATTCCATCGATGAACAGCTCCATTCTCCGGATAGAGCATTCGAACCTTCCGAACCCGACGATGATCCGGAACTGGCATCGTGGAGAACCATTATAAAGTGCGTTCGCGACTGATTTATCATTATACTTGGGTCTTTTTCCATTTACCGACTTTTATCGCACCCCCGTGGGTCGTCCAGAGATCTTGGGTCTGCCTACCGTGACTACACTCAGCATCAAGGGCTTGCCAAACAGCTCAGCGAGGTGGAAGCTCTTGCACAATGGCAAGCCTCGAGAATCGAGCCTCAACCGACCGCGGATGCTAGGCGAGCAGATCCCGGGCCTTACTCCGGGAGAATAAAGGATCTTAGAGGTCAGGTGCAAAGCTTGTCCCAGAAACAGGAAGCGAGAGCAAGGGAATGGGCTAATGCAGCCGAAGCTCACAGTACGACGAAAGGAGCAACTCAGTCAGGCGAAGTCGCTCTACTCGATGAACGGCGTAGCAAGTCGCTCTGGCCTTTCGAACCACCAGAGGGGAAGTACATTTCGAAAGGGGAGGCAGCGGGCGAAGAAGCGATGAATGAGGAGTCAGTAAAGGCCCAAATTCAGAAACTGCTCGAGACTCTGGACGAGACAAAGACTGAGCTGGATCGCATCCAAAGCGAGTTGATCGGCGAGATGCAGGCTTTAGAAATTGGGTCGAGGACGACTGGCCAGGCTACCGAAGCGCGACCCACCACTGCACGCAGTACCCCAGATGATTTCGACCTCTCGGAGGAGCTTCGTCAGATTATACGAGACGTCAATCGGCTCGGTCGTGATGTGGACATGATCAAGGACGAGCCGAGCGCCATGGTGGAGGACGCGCATGTGGCTTTGGGCTTACCCATGCCAGAGGAAGAGGATGAACCTGACGAGCAAATGTCTGAAACTCCTGATCCTCTGAAAGCAGCTCAATTTGAAGTGAACTCAGACCTTGACGGAGATGATATGGATCTCGACGGGAGGCACCCGAGTACCGTGCCCGAAGTACTGGAGGACGAAACTCTGGAGGTACCTATGGAGGACAGAGTAGAGAATGTGGGGAAGCTTTTGAACGATACAGCCGATCAAGCTGTCATACTGGACAAGACGGTGTCCGCACTCGGCGGGGAGGAAATGTGCCAAGCGGACATCGGGATGCTTGCGAAATCCAACGAGGCGCTTGAACGCAAACTGCTTGAGGTGAGTTACTGTAATTTGACTCTTATGGTTTATTCTAACTCCAAGCTTATCTTGGTAGCTTGCGGAGCAAGGGCGAAACGAGGACGACCTCATACAGGAACTCTACGGAGCAGTTATGGCTCTCGAAATCCGCGCGCAGCCCGACATCAATCAGCTCATCGATGGCATTGTTAAATCCGTCGTGGACGAAATGGGATCGTATTTACAGAGGGAGCTTGGGCAGAGGGCAGCAACTCAAGAACAAGTTTGGGACACGTTGGCAACTCAGATCGACGCTATGATCGAGCCTCACTTCGCCCTCTTCAGAGGCTTCCTGGGTCAGCGGGGTAGTCCAGTGCAGTCGCCAGGCTACTCTAACGGAGCAACAGGGCGTAAAAAATAAGACAGAGAGGAACAAGTGGCTTTGGCGGCCCACTCGGTAAAGTGCGAAGCAGTCGATGTCACGCTAGTGCACCTTGCTTATCACCTTGAACAGGTTTCTTTGTGAATCAACTTTGCTTCGGCCTCGTGCTCGGCGGGGTCTTAGGGTCGCCTAGCTGTGGCTTATTAAAAACTGGTCGGGCGATGCTGTAGAGGTCTTGGAGTGACAGTGCATTGGTAGTCTTTATATATGTCATATGTGAACTGCCTGCTGATAGCCCCTCTTGCCGCGCGATGTGAGGAGCGTGACGCCGGGGACGGTGGCTGTAATGCCCTGGCCGAGTCCAATAACAACGTTCGACTGATGGTCTTTCGGTGGGGATGGGGATGAGGTCGACCAATCGAAGCGCGCCTATTTCCGTGCCTGGAGCTTCCTGGGGGGGTCGTCTGTACTCTTGCTCGACATGACGCGAATCCTCCGTGATATCCCGCCTCTGAACGATCCCACCGACCACTCACCGGGCCTGCAGTAGTCCTTCAACGAAGATCTAGCGGTGTTCACAGGAAACTGCCACGGTGGGACGGAACTACGTGGACGGCGGCTTGCACTCCTCTGCCTACCGGTGACCATACATGTCGATGGCCGAGCACCCTGAAGCCAAACCCGCAGGTAAGCCTCCTGCCTCGCATGCATAAAATGAAATGACCTGCTGACTATATATGGTGACCTTTTCTTCCTCGTGCTCTTCGTTGGTCCACAATATGCTTTCCACCCTCGCTACTCCTCCACCAACGCCTCCAATACCGTCTTGGTTGACATTAGAATCTACCGATTGCGACGACCGTCAGCCTCGGATACCACCACCTCCACTGAGCCACACTCTACACCACGCAGATGGATCAGTCCTAAGTCTCGCTGCAGACAGTCGGAGGATATACAGTGGGGGGCAGGCCGACATTCACGTCTGGTGCCGTGTCTCCTTCCAGCTCGCTGGTCTGCTTCAAGGTCACACTGGGAGCGTATTAGCTCTCGAGCTATGCAAGGAGAAGAGCTGGTTGATTAGCTCTTCTGGTGAGTGTGCTCATGGCTTTCGCCGGACCCTCAGGCTGACGTTATTGGGGGGTCTCAGGGGATTCCACTGTTCGGGTACGGCGCTTTCGCGATACATTAAAAGCTCTTTCGCTCACTTACCACCGCCCCTAGATATGGAACACCGACACGCTAGAGTCACTATACGTCTTGTCGCCGTTTGCTGATTACAATTCAGGCGATATCTTCTCTATCGCCTTCTCGGCTGCGACGCACACTCTTTTCCTCGGATGTCAGAATACATCTTTACAGGTAGGAAGATCGGTGGGGAACGCTAATCATATCGTTTATCAGCTCATCTAGACTTCTTCCTAGTGGTTCGACTTATCAGAGGGCTCTAGGGATTGGAATTACAACACAAAACGCGGCTCCACGCACCTCGGAGACTCGCCTCAGAATCTACCAAGTCGGAAGCCACACAAATTCTTTGACAGTCAACCTCAACCAGCGGGCCGACCAACTCCTTCTCCTCATCCGGGCTCATGCGTACTCCCCGTGACGCCTTCCAGTACCCTTCGGTCCCTTCCGGGCGCGACCACCCCACCCCTAGCCAATAACCACCACCTTCAAATGTCAACGAGCAATTCAACGTCTGAAAGTGGAGATCACCATGAAGACTCTAAACCGGCTGAAACTCATGTGCTATCGATTCCTCAAGATAACTGGGTACCTTCCGCACACTACGGCTACATTTACTGCATGGCGATCGTCCCGGAACATGAGATCGACGGTCAGGTCGCTGAAAAGCAGCGGAAAACGGTTCAACTAGTGACCGGGAGTGGTGACGAGGATGTCAAGGTACGCGGTGTGCTAGGTTGCATATCAGGACACCCCGACCGATTGTTCATCGTATAGCTTTGGTCGTACAATCCGGACCCAGCCGACACCGCGAACAACATTACCCTGCTTCACACATTTTACGCACAAGTCGGCGGTGTGCTTTCAATAATCTCAAGAAACGGGAACATCTACGCAGGATGTCAAGGCGGTCACGTCAAGGTTTGGGACATTGAGACTAAGACTTTGGTTCGGACGATTATTGTTCAAGAGGTGAGATCTACCGTCTTCGCCATCTGTGGTATTCTTCGCGTATAAGAAGCGCTCAAACCTTGCTTTCTAAGAGCGTGGATATTCTAAGCTTATCCATGACCGATGGTGAATTGTATACCTGTTCAGCAGGCGGGTGTATTCAGGTGCGTTGGAGTTGAAGATACGTATACGCTAAAGATCACTAATGCGCCTCAACATGTAGCGATTCTCTCCTACATTCGATAATACGGGATGCTGGAGAGGTCACTCCGGCACTGTCCTCACTTCTATAATCGTCCCTTCGAAGCACGACGGCAAGAAGACTGCCGACGACAGACTTGATCTGATCACCGGTGGAGATGATAACAACATTAAAGTACGTATTGCCCTTATTTACGATCGTGAATCACTCTGATTGTGATGACGATCACAGGTGTGGGGCATCAGACGACCCTCCAACAACAAACAAAACGATTCATCAGCAGCGCAAGTTGCACTCAGCCACAAGTCCGTTCCGAGTCAAGAGGCGAACCTAGTTGGAGAGACGGAGGTTGATGAAGCAAGTATGTCAGACTTACTCTTTCGGACGAGCGAAATCTCGACTAACGTGTTATCGACCTATTAAACCTCAGACGACACACTCGTCAATGCCTTGTCCCAATTCGTTTCGTTCCCGAGTGTCAGTGGGAGCCTCACTCATCACGAGGACTGCAGGCAAGCGGCCATTTGGCTCAAGAAGTGCCTCATTCAGTTTGGAGCGGAGTCCCAGCTGGTATGTTTGATGTTCGGATACTGAATGGATTTCGAGGGTATTAATCGTGTCTTACAGCTCTACGGCGTCGAAGACAAAAATCCCGTAGTATTTGGTCTTTTCCGTGGATCTGAAAGCAAGCAGGTGAGGCGGAGAGTCCTATTCTACGGGTGAGCTTCTTTACCCATTATTTAGGGATGTACATGGTCTAACCGATTGCTGAAAATCGTGCAGGCATTACGACGTGATCGCAGCAGGACCTCCAAGCTCATGGCAGCATGATCCCTTCACTTTGACTGGTTTAAATGGATACCTTTACGGTAGAGGAGTAACGGATAACAAAGGCCCTGTGCTTGCTGTCGCTTGTGCCGCTTCCGAGATGCTGGCGAGACGTTCTCTCGACATAGATCTCGTCTTGTTGGTCGAGGGCGAGGAAGAAGCTGGAAGTGGAGGATTCGAAGAGGCTGTCCGGAAATACAAGGTGCGCGAAAGCTGGGGCGCATGACATTGCATTGGTGCTCATATGATCCCTCTATTAGGATCAAATTGGGCACATCGATGCCATCCTTGTCAGGTATGCCAATCCAGGCGCTTGAGAGACGGTTCAACTGATTTTTCACGCCACTTTAGCAACTCCTATTGGATTGACGATGCTCGCCCATGTATCACGTACGGGCTGCGTGGTGTGATCCATGCCACCATCGAGGTGCATGGCGAAGGTCCCGACGTCCACTCGGGTGTCGACGGCGGCGCTCACATTGAGCCAATGATGGACATGTAAGCTCATATCCCTCATCAACAAAGGGTCAGGACTAAATTTGCCGTTTACAGGACAAAGGTTTTGTCCAAACTCTCCGAAGGCACCCGCATCGCCGTACCGAGTTTCTGTGAGTGTCCTACTCCCTGTTCGACCAGACTCCCTTTGACATTCGTTGGGTCTTGTGAAGACGACAACGTTAGGAAACCTTTGAACGAGGAGGATGAGAGCTTCAAGTTGCTCTCTGAAGTGACGGGACGGACCCCCGCTTCGTTCTCGTCTCGGTGGAGAGAGCCCACGCTGAGCGTCCACTCCATCCAAGACTCGGGTCTTTCTGGGAGTGCGTTTAAGACAGAAAGTTAATCAACGGGAAAAGACTGAGCGACAATCCTTTAGATCCGACTATCATTCCCTCTCGGGTTCGTGCAAAGATCTCAGTGCGTATTGTGCCCGATCAAGATTTGAAGACTATAGTGGGCGCTATCGAGTCTTCAATCCGAACTACGTTCGATGAGCTGCACTCGCCCAACTCACTCCAGGCATGATCATCTATACCACTGATTTAAGACTTCTAGACATTGACTGTGTTTCTCTAGATCATCATCGACCGGACAGCGGATTGGTGGATTGGGAGTTTCAACCATCCATGGTTCAAAGCCCTCGAAAGTGCGATATACGACGAGTGGGGTGTTCAGCCACTGAGAATTCGAGAAGGAGGAGTACGTCGACCAGCTCTGCGTCTGGTATTCTATTTGGACTGACCTTTGTGCAGTCAATTCCCTCAGTCCCTTTCCTCGAGAAGGAGTTCGGCTGTCCAGCGGTCCATTTACCGATGGGACAAAGTTCCGTAAGTCCTCATTGCAAATCGAATCACAACCTTTCTCAACCCTTTGCAGGATCAAGCGCATTTGCGGAACGAACGGATCTCACTCAATAACCTTCGGAAAGGGAAATCAGTTTTCGAGCGCTTCTTCCATCGCATGTCCACCACAACGGAATAAGATAGCCTATCTATGCGTCGAAAGCAATACGGTCCCTTGGTTGATTCGATAAAGCAGTATAGCATAATAAGAATAAATATATGGCAGGAGGTTTAGTCCATGTCTAAGTCTTGAGGCTCTGGCTGAACTCCATCAGCTTCCCAGAGCGCAATGAACTAGTCAAAAAGGATTAGTAGATAATTCGTGAGAAGCCACAAGTACACTAACATGTTCTTGTTGTTTAGCCACATCATCCGCCACGAGAATCGGGTTACACGCGAAAGGTAATCGTTCCCAGCTCATTGCGAATTCGGGATTCCTTCGCGAGGCGGGCTTATCACCCAAGGCACTCTTCTTCCCCGGCACCCACTTTGCGCATTTACTACAATTTGAAAGTCAGATGTGTTGACATCAACAGCCACAGCTGGACGTACTCCTCTGAAATGCCGTACAAAGACTTCAGGTATGCTTTTAGGATCAAAAGCATAGCAACGATCACCGATGCACGAGCGAATGGAACATCGACTGATTGTCCTGCGGCTTGCACGGGAGTAGGAATGTCACCCTAAAAGAAGCATGTGAGAAAGCAGGAATCGAGTGTATCGAATATACGAACATTGACATTCACCGTCTGGACCTGTGGTGACCAGACTGCATAGACCTGCATTCCGGCTGTGGATAGCACAGAAGTCAGATGCTTGATGACCGTCAAAACTTCTTCTTGGGTTTTATAGTCAAGCGCGGAGAAGTTTTCGGCCATGTAGCGCACAAAGTCGAGGTCCGACTACAGGTGGTGATCATCAGTACGCGGACTTCTCGAAAGTGAGCAGCACGGAGGACTGACCTGAGAGCTGGACAGCTTGGTTGAATCTAGATCAAACGTTCTCACCAAAGCCTTAAGGAAGTCCTGCCTTGCTGGTCTCTTTTCCTTCACGAGGGAGTACCACTTTTGCAAAAGAGCTGTGGGAAGAGGATCAAGACGATAACCTAAATCCATTCTCGTTAGCTAATCATACCGTAGGAATAAACTCTAGACTGACCTTGGACATTCTCTTTCCGAAGTCTTAATTGATAGTCGAAGGACATGCGAGCGCACTCCATGTACCTGCTATTAACCAGCGAGGCATGCTTACTGTTCAGGATGGAGTGCAGTGCGTAAGCCCGTGTCGAGAGTTGAGCGCTAGCGCTCGTTTCAAGAGCCACAATCACTGGCATGCACTATAACCCCCGTTAGACAGTCCGAAGGCACGCGAGGATAGACCTACACACCTGCAAAGGGTGGGCGAGACCTTGCTTGACAGTAAAGCCCAGAATATCAACAGCTACAGCTTGTATCCTCAAGTGAGAGCTTATTGCGGCCTCAAGGATTTGAGGAAGGTAACGTTGGACGACGGCGGAGCTCACGCTAAAGAGGCCCGTCTGATTGAGTTCAACTTCTAGCCATTGTTCTGCCACAACCTACCCAGACTCAGCGAATCCATCTGTATTTCCGACCAGTTCCTCCATATTGACAGCTTTGGCTTTCTTGGTCGTGTTCTTGCCTGAAGATGACGATCAATATTAAATCCGCAATAGTTGAATCACAACTACTACCTTTTTGCAATGCAGAGTGTTTCTCACTCTCCGAGATTAAAAAGCCTTGCATAATCTTCAATAACCGGCCTTTAGCGTCTTCGTCTTCGCCACCAAAAACGGCATCCATCATCGCGGCAGATTGAGGTCTTGTCATTAGTGTGGGCTGGGCGCGGAATAGATAACCTGTAGAGATCTTGTGAGTGAGTGCAACCACAGCAAAAGTACTTCAATTACCAAGGCAGCGAACTAGTGGAGCTCGAGCAGCGGCACTCTTGAATGCCTCATACAGGCCTAATAATACCTCATACACGTGATCCGCGATAGGAAGCTACAGGCACATAGTTAGCTTCCTGCCAGACTGATCGTCTCATTCACGAACCTTGGAAACGCTGTCGATATCGGGAGCTAGCTCTTCAATTGCAAAAGCATGATGAATATCAGAGAAAGCAGCTTGACGATGGGAAAACTTACCAGGATGTTCAGACCTCAGAGAGTCGAAGTCGCAATGCTCGCAGAGCAGGGAAATCATGAAGGCGATAATGATCAAACTCCGGAGAGCTTGAGGATTAACGTTATTTGGCTGAGCTGCAAGAGCCCTGACTCGGCCTAGGTCGCGTTAGTCAAGACCGTGGCATGGGCGATCTCTACCTACCATTGCAAGACTTCAAAAGACCAACGACTCTGTGATGATCGTGGGTGAGATGTTTAATGACAGCACAAAAACATGCAATGCATTCCGGCAAGACCTGAAACGGTGGTTTAGTTTCAGCTGGGTTGACTGAACAAGGCTGGTCGTACCAACGGGTTGCTTGGTTTTTGAATCCGGTTACCAAGCACGGTCTGAAGCTCCTGCGCGAATTGAACTGCCGTCTTTGGAAGATGTGGTATGCAAGCACAGTATATCTTGAGGATGAAGTCTGCGATTGCCTGGTCCTCTTTCTACATCGGCCTTTGCTTTAGTATCATTCTACCTAAGGATGGGGTAGTAAACTCACCGATGCGGTGTTTTTTAGATACGGCAGAAGGCTTTTGGCATTCGATAAAGACATCATTGGCGGATGTGCAGCGACCAACAAGTGAACAGTCTTGACGCAGCTAACCAGATCCTGGAGAGAGCTCAGTATGACGGTCACATCGGTGACTCCGACAGGAAACCGAACTTACAAAGCCTTCCAGGGACTCCGAATCGACAAGACTTCCAATCAAAGCGTTACAAATATCTTGGTAACGAGCGAATACAGCCGACGTCTCCTTTCCTTCTTTGGAACTGACGACCTGAAGAAGGGTTGATTAGGTAATTTAATAGTTCGAGTACGCTTTACCCACCTGGTGGAATAAGTCTTCCAGAGGCGAATGACGATCTGCTGAAAAGCCTGCCACCCCCATAATGACTTGTGCTGTGGCCTTTGCCTTTTCCTCTGTTGTCCATCTCTGGGAAGGCATGTCATCGTTAGGTAGCAGGTTGGAGGGAGAGCTGAATGCAGATTGGGGAAGATCCCCGAGCCAAAGGTCTTCAAGCGTCTTGAGCGCCAAGTCCTACATCGCCGTATAATCATGAGCAATTTCCGGTTGATAATAGAGTCAAAGCTACTGACCTTCACTCCATCATCGTCGTCTGACATTCGGGATACTAATCGTGCACCAATATCGATCTGTTTATCCCGGTCGTCACCCGCAGTCTCGTACATGGTCTTCAATAACTTGATGATCCGCTTCCTCACAGCAACACTTGTATCCTGTTTCCGGATAGTATTAGTCAGTATCGCCAGCTGCATAATCCTGATCACCGAGTTCAACTGACCGCGATGCGATCGGCGAGCACCGGGTAATAGTCTCTGGTGAGGTCGGTCGACTGCGCAATGTATTTGCTAACAAGCTCGACGGCGGCATCTCGAACAGCGGGGGATAAGTCGTGAAGATGATTCTCAATCGCCTGCTTTACGTTTGCCTGACAACGGAAAATGAGTGGGCAACGTATCTCGTTACATGATAATGTCACAAACCTTTCCAAGAACATCGGGGTCCACATTCATGATCTGACCGAGAGCCCTGAGTCCTTTGGTACGCATGAATACGACGGGAGCATCGAGGCAGTTAAGTGTGACATTAAGGATAGCGTCATGTGCCCCAGAGAGTCGTTGAAGACTGCCGAGCTCTTCAGACAGAGCGTCTAAGCGCGAGATTTCGGCGTCCGTCCTACATAAAACGGTTCGTCAAGAAACCTGGGTCGTTTGAATGCGAAATACTCACCCGACATCAAAGACATCCGCAGTAGTCTCTTTCCAAACGTCGTACAATGCCAGCTTCATGCGAGCCGCGAGTGAATTGATCTTCTCAAATTCCTCTGTGCCTTCAGTTCCATCGGATATCATGCTGGATAATATGGAGTCACACCGGCCCAGTGTCTTGGCCAAGTCCTGTCCCCATATCGAGGCTGTGAGCTCGCGAGCGCTCTGCAACAGGCCCAAATCAGTTTATTTCACCGACACCGAGCAACGATCCCTACGTCGTAAGCCTGATCCTCAGAGGAACGCTTGGTAAGATGGGAGGAAAGATCCTCGTGAGCAACAATTAGTCGCTCAAGCTGTGCATCGTCGACTTTGGCAACAACCTGTAGAACGTCAGATTTCAAGACATTCCCCTCCACTCATATGGACCTGCCTATGCCTCACCTCTTCCAGAGTACCGAGTGAGTCTTCTACCCCTGCAGACTGTTGCTTGAATTTGATCTGCGTGGAGCGTAAGCGGGCCCCGATGACACCCAGATGATCAAGTGCCATTGATTTGGCTCCATTAGAATCGTTTGCCGCAGCTGTCGATGTCTTCACGTCATCCAATGCTGAAAGCTGTGGGTGATATCAGTAGCCTGACGTAGCTAGACCAAGCCATCCTCACAAGATACTTCGTCGCGACCCCAAGGAGAATGCTCGCGGCCGGCCATTCCGGCCAGAAGAGCACCGTCAATAAATCTTGAATAAGGTTGTCTAGTATGGCTCTGTAATCCGCCTCTTTCGTGGACTTTGTCGCTTTTCCTTTGCCCGTGCTAATGGGTTATGGGCATAAGTTGGCGTTCTCTCCCAGATGGGCTCGGGGAATCGCACCGGGTGGTCAAGAAGACGACAATAGACCTTGCCGCTACGTTCGGAGAGTCAAGTGCGGTGGAGTACATCGCAATTTCCTGAAGGCCTAGTCAGGGTCATGTGGCGCTAAGGATTGTTGTATCGCACCTCGCGGTCTTTCTCGCTTAGCAATGCTTCGCCGGAATCAGTTCCATTTGCTTGACCGAATTGAGACATTTGCTGAAGTCGAGCTTTCGCAAATCCACGGCCCTTGACTCGAACATCATGCGCCGAGGTTTGGACGAGCTGAAGTAGAAGTGCGGAGATCGTGTGGATCGAATGCCCGTCGCGAAGCCTGAACGCCAGCCATAAGCTGGGGGAAATCCGCCTGCCGATACAAGAAGAATTCACCTGAACTGGCCACTCTTCGATTTGAGATTGGGAATTTGGATCAAGGACGCGAGAATCTCTTCGATGATCCAAGTCCGCTGTTCCGGATAGTACGCGAAGATCTGGACGCAGTAACGTAATTGAGTTCTTTTCAATTTCCAAAGCCGTCGATGAAATAAGTCCTACACTTCGAATCAGGGATAAAGAGGACAGGCGCAGGGCTCGAAGCGCCGCATTTCCACCCAACGCGTTGATGGCGAAAGAGGTCTTCTCCTTTGAATTCTTGGTATCCATGCCAAAATCGATATTAAAGAATGGTCCCAGCGAAATGTATACAGCTTGAATGACGATGGAATCCGACATTGCTAAATCTGTGCGAGAGAGGAGGGCATTGATTCGTGGCAAAACGGCGCAAAGGGATTGGAAGATTTCTCCAACGAGTGCGCGACAAGATCGTGTTTCTGGATCGTCTTGGGTCGTGACGTGCCACAAAATAACGGAGACTTGGCCTGAATAACCAAGATTAGTCGACCACCCGGACCAACTTGGCGAACTCGCATACCATGTAGATCACTCTGTGCGCTAGCAAAGGGAAACATTATCTTGCTGAACTGGTTTTTAATGGCAGTCATGCAACTCGTAATGAGTTCCTCAGCATACATCTAAGAGGAGAACCGGTTGAGCATGAAGCGTTCAAGAGGCAATCAAGCTCGAGTACCTACTTGCTTAGGAAGTTTGTCGGCACAGAGCAATGCCAGACATCCATCAGCTGCACGCGCAGACTCTTTAGCCACCCGGAGAGTCCTCTCAAGCTGCTGCATGTCGGCATCGGATACTTCATTCGTCGCCTCAGTATCCTCTAACGGGGTTTTGCTCCGAGATCGCGCGCGATCCGCTCCGTTGTCTGTTTTGGCCTTTCCTTTCGAGCTCGACTTTTTCTTGCCCTTGGCGGTTTCGGCCGAGACGTCCGTAGTGATAGTAGCTGGTGGGCCAGCGAATGGATCCAAATCCTCCCCGAGTTTCACGCTGCGACCCAGAAGCTTCAAAACCCTTGAAAGAGTGCTGGTTTCGATCTCCGCCAGCCCGATGGCCATGCCAGGTGTTCCCAGAGCGCCATCACGGGACGCCAAACGGATGCGCTTGGTTGGTCTGGCGACTTGGCTGATGGCTTTAGTGAGTTTGGCGATGGTTTCGGTGCTCAGAAGAGGTTGCTGGAAGTCGATCGTAAGACGAGAGAAAAAATGCCCGAGCTGATCGGCGGTCAGGTTTTCAGGGTCGACCGAGTCCTCGGCTTCGAAAATATCTTCTAAGAGCTCGGTAAGCTTTTCCAGCGGACCTGGGTCGTTTTCGAAGAAGTCAGTCACAGGTATGACAACTGACCAAATTGGAATTTCATGAGAACCCACCTCTGTCGTCTCTACCGCCCGTTCGGATATTGCCGCTCTTCATTAAGCTTCCTCTGTGCGGTTTCATCACCGATCCTAAAGCCAGTTCATCGTCCGACTCTGCCTCGGTTCTCGTGACGTCGGATAAAACGCTTCCCATTCGAGCCCTATGCATCGACTGAGAGTTGACGGGCGTCACGTTAGCCGAAGAGATCTGCTTTTGCCGAGCCTTGAGTTCCGCGGTTGGAGTGTAACCCTTCGGTGGGGGAGGCACATCAATATAGACTTCAAGCATCTTTCGGGGTGTCGAGGACATAGACATGGCGGACCCCGAGGAAGCTGATCCTGACGAAGACGGCTTGAGAGAGTGTTTCTTTGGGCGGATCCCGTCCAGAGATTGCAAGCGTTGTATAGTGGGCGATTTCATCGGTTCGTCGTCGAACTTCCTCTTTTGCGGTGTGACAGCAGGCGCTGGTCCAGGGCGCGAGACGGGAAGTGACAGAGGATCAGGACTCTCGTCAGGGAAGTGCTCTCGAGGAACAGGCGAACGTCGCTTTGGAGGTGTTTTAGGCCTAGACTGGGAAGGTTGCTTCACATGGCGTGGGGGAGCAGGCTCAGGCCGCTTGGAAAGATTCACCGGAGCGAACTGGAATGTCGAAACCGCGGGACTGGAAGTGGGAGCAGAAGATAACGACGACGAAGGTACCGGCGGCTTCATATCCTGCGCGATGCGCTGCAAATCAGGTGGTGGTCGAGGCACCTGCGGTGGAGGCGCTTGTGTTGCGGGTCGCCTTTCCTGCTTACGAGCCAAAGCGGCAGCCTCCTCCGCCTGGCGCGCCCTCATAGTTTGAGCGAGGAAGTTGTCAAAGAACTCGGCGGACTGCTCCGTCGTGTATTGTGGAAGCGAGTAACTGGACGTGTGGGCAGGTTGTGGCCTTGTCTCTGGTCGAGGAACGTGATGAGGGGGAGCAGACGGCTGTTGAGGATACTGGTTTTGGGTGTACAAGGACTGTTGCGTCGTTTGTGGTGGAACATGCGGGTGGGGCATTCTGGGAGGAGGTCCTGGTTGTTGGGTCATTCGTTGCGGATGGGGTTGAGGTACAGGTTCCCGCCATTGATGAGAAGGTTGCTGTGAGTGTTGGACCTGCTGTTGGGAATACGGATAGGATCTCTGCTCCTGGTATTGCCGGGGCGGCTCGACCTGACGCGGTTGAGGATATTGGTCGCCTAACGCGTTACTCAACGAGGACGTCGAGGAAATACGAGGAAGAGGACGCGATTCCGGAGGATAGTAAGTCGAAGAAGACGCGTAGGGCGCCGAATTGAGGATTGACGAGGCAAACGGCGTGGATTGGAAATTAGATTGACCCCAAGACTGAGGAGGTTGGAAAACCCGAGATGGAGGTGGAACACTGTATTGCTGATTTTGCTGTTGTACTTGGGGATTTGGATTATAAACAGGATACGGTGCGGGTGCAGGAGCAGGAGCAGGTTGCTGCTGAGGGTAGTTGTTGCTGGGAGACCAAATAGTGGGCGGGGAAAGGAACAAACGCGTCAATTAAGAACCGAACACCTAGGTCTTCCTTCCCGATCCAATAAAGTCCGGTATCCTCACCTATTATACCGGGAGGGAGACTCAGATCTTTGCTGCGTGAGCAAACGTTCCGCTCGGTCACGTTGTTGATCCCAATACTGTCGCTGTTGCGTCTCGGGCGGCGGAAGCACATTCGCAGCTAACGACGCGACGCCCTGTCGTTCACCGTACGCAGGAGGTTGGTCGCGGTAGCCGCCGTTGCTGGGTTGTTGAGGAGGCATGTCCATAGCCCCATTGAGCGTGTAAGATCGTATGAAGGACGGCGGTGGAGGAGCAGGAACAGCTAAATGTCGAGCGACTACAATCAAGAGAAACGCATCTCCCTCCGTCAACACTCGAATTCCCTGCCGCTCAATACGAGGAGCACAAGATCGTACCATGAGTCACAGGCGTGATCGACGCAAGTGGATACATCCCCATGATGCTCTCCGCACCACTGACGGTGGATATATTGGGATTCGACGCATGACCGGCGGGATGGCTGCTCGGCTGAGCGTGGTGAACGGGCGTTTGAGGTGGTGGCGGACCGTTTTGATGGTAGCTACCCTGGCGGTAGCCTGACTGATTGTAAGGATCGTTCCACCCGCTCATCGTGGAGAGGCGGGTCTGGTTTTCTTGCAGCGACAATTAGTAGGGGTTTGACAAGAACTCGAGGAAGAACGAAGAGAGGGCACGGTGAGGGGTAAACAGTAGAACAACACGGTCAACGTTGATGTTGGCTTTTTTACGTCTTGCCCCAATCGCGAAACCTCCAAGCACCTACATACATCCAACCATGGCACCCCTTCCAGTCCGTCCTGAAGACCAACTTCCCAAGAACTCGAAATCGACTCCCGCACTTCCTCTCACGAGCACCTCCTCGGACCTCTCTGCTCTTAAAGCCGCACACGTCAACCTGTCGAAACTCGTGTCACCACCACACTCGGCGGGTGAGGCCGACGTCCTCTTGGAAGCCTCCTACGAGTTTGTCAAAAACGCCCGCGCAGCGATAGTCATTGAGCGAAGTAACGCGGTTGAAAAGGAAAGGGAAAAGATGGAGGTCGTGCGGGCTCAGTTGGAGGAAGTCGTGGAGGGACTGAGAGATGCTGTTTAATAATCTCTTGTGATTTGACGCTGTATGTAATATGTCAATCTTTATCTGCGTCATAGACCTTAAGCTAAGTGGGTTCGATGCGTGAGTGGTCTACAGTCAGTTGGATCAAACCCAAAAGTCCTCTTGCCTCTGGATGCTCTCGAGATCGAGAGTTTCCCCGGTTTGGAGCTGGAGTTCACTATACCCGGGATTGGTCCATTACCTACAGGATTGAACCTTCCCTTTATTCTCACAGGACAAGCAGCTGAAGCTCTGCCGATCTGTCCTTCTACCGCTTAACGTGATAGTTCTTCTTCAGTGCTTTCCCGCATCCGACCACACCGTTACCATCTCCATCTCGCTGTCAATCCCGTATGACTCTTGAACAATAACAAGCTCCTGCCGTGGAACGTCAAGCCTACATTCACGAGTTTGAGGAGGGTTTCAAGATACGTACTCCCAGTGCCATCGTTGCATTCCTCGACCTTTCGCGAAGGTCCGACTTCGACCAATAATGCCGCATTCGGATCTCTAGAAGCATTTATAATGCGTGATCGCGAAGTCGCGGGCGTGTGATAGGTGCGCAAGCAGCAGGCTTCGACGGAGCGATGTATTAGGAGTTCCACACCAGGCGAGATTGGTATGCAACTTCGGAGTGTAGTGCATTGAGAACTCCCGAGCTGGATGTGTTTGCACATCGTATACGGTATTCGGCTTCACGCGAAATCACAGTCTTGGAACCTTCCGGAGACAAGCGCGACCGGCCCCCTCTCTGCGGAACCAAGGCATAGTGTGTATTCGTTCGACTGTGGCACGCCTCATGGCTTCAACACTTGCGAGACTTCCTAACTTACCACCAGTGTTTTCAGGTGGTTAGAGTGCCCTTTTACGGTCATAATGGTCACACATCTCGTTTCGGCTCGAATTATTCTCGACGCGATTACAAATGCATCTACCCTGGAGGACTTTGTCATCAAGGTCGTCTTGAGCTAACTACTTTCTGAGCTGAAAATGATCCTAACAAAAGAGAAGAACTGGATCCTCGGAGCGCTTTCGGCTTGGAGAGTATACATGAGGTTGGAGAGCGCTTAACGCCCTAGTTCGCTCTCTCGACCGAGCACGCATCGAGTTAGCGCAGGTGTGACGGCCATGTTCCGTGGGACCCCTCCTAATTATACAGAGAACGAAGTAGTGCACCAGTGGGATGGGGGTACACACTGTGCATCGGGAACGCCCGATGAGCCATTCCAGGATCCAGAGCCCGATCCAAAGGCGCCTTTGCATCGTTCTTGGGTGACAAGCGAATCAATCAGCGTCGAACTTCTTTGCCCACCCGTCGAAGAACAGGCTTATAAACTCGAAGTCGAAAAAGAATCGCCTTGCTGCGGCATAAATCTTTGTTTCTCGCCACTTCTCACAGGGGTGTTGGGAATTTCGGAGAGCGTCCGGTCTCCCTATCCCGAGTTACCTCGACTTCAATAATGGGACACTGAGATGGGCATGAATAGGCGGATTGGGCGCTTCCATAGAGGAAAGACCGATCGACACGGAGGTAGACAGGTATTACCATATTTGTGCCATAACGAGCGCCGATCCGACCCAAAGCGCCTGGTTCCTTGGTACGGAGGTCCCCCGTTCCTTGAAACCCAACGACAGCCACCAATTAGGTACATCGACGTCATCTCCGTGGTCTTCCAAAATGAGGAATTGAACTCATTATTGTTTGCCAAATGAGGATTGGGATGATGTCAACGGTCCTCAAGCCTACATGTAATAATCGCACTTCAGCGCTTGA
>WSUD01000100.1:0-37350 GCA_019633495.1 Tulasnella sp. 427 | reverse complement strand
CATACTTACGTTTAGGAGATGTTGCGGTGCAAGTTTGATTGAGCCAGTCAAATTTGAGAGGGTATTGAGAGCTGCTGACAAATACGACTCCTATCCCACGACCTGGATTTGTTGACTTCAATCGTAGTTCACTCCCCATACACACGCATCTCATACAATTGATGGATCCAGAGGGCTTGCCTTCGTCTACCTCTCCGTTAATATCCGGTCCAGTGTCCAAGCGCATCGTGCCACCTTACGTGGCATCAGGCGATGAAGGAAAAGACAGGTTGTACTTCTTCCATTTGCTGGAGCGACTGAAGGTATGCGCGCTGAAGCAGTTTTCCAATCAAACTGGCATCTGAGCGTTTTGTTTGAAAGGAAGAGTCAGAAGAGGACCGGATGGGTTAACAATGGAGTAAGCTCTAAATAGCAAATCGAGAGTAGCACATCGTTACTAATCTCGCCTGTAGATACCGAATCCGGAAAGGTACTTGTGGCAGTCATCCCAGTATAAGGCTACTATTAATACGCATCCTGAGTAGTATAAGTGATCACATGCATCGAATGGCGCTCCTAGCGTTATGCTCCTCTGACCCAAACCTAGATGTCGGAAAGTCTGTCTTCTTCCTTCGCGCCCACATTCTTCAAATTGCAGCTGACACATGTTTACTCTAGATGCGCTCTACTTGCCGTAGTTCATGACCTTGCTGAGGCGCAAGTAGGGGACATCGCTCCGTCGGACGGAGTTTCGAAGCAAGAGAAACGGAGGCTGGAAGCCGCGGCGATGGACAACATCATCAACGACATGCTCGGAGGTGGGGTAGCAGCGCACAGGATCAAGGCTTTGTGGGATGTAAGTCGATCTAGACCACGCCATATGTCTACCGCTAGAGAGATACCTTTTCCAGGAATACGAAGCCCAGGAGACGGCGGAGGCAAGATTCGTCAAGGGTAATTTCTCTGGGACCTCCATTTGCAATACTTGGACATGACGGCTAATTTATATTCACGCCGTGGTTTTAGACTTGGATCTGCTAGAGATGGCGTTACAAGGTGAGCTTGCTGCCAGCCATGGAAAGGTAGCCCGTGCACGTTACGACGGACCCAATCTTTACACAGCGACGGAGTACGAAAAGGCGTCTGGTGGGCAAAAGCATCTCGATCCTTTTCTAGAAAGCAGCATACCACGCTTAAGACATCCTGAAGTCAAGTCTTGGGGAGAAGACTTGACGAAGGATCGGGATCAATTTTGGGAATCTCAATCCACGAAGGACTCCGGAGCGACATGAACCATCGTACGTACGTAAAACTAAAAGGGTCATTACGGAAAGCTTGATAACGAAGGTGATTTAAAGATAGCGGATGAAAGGAACGTAAATTGAAAAGTGAATGGATGGCATCTATATCTAAAGCCCAAGGAAGGAGGGAGGAAGATTAACCACTAAAAGAATGACAAGTAGCTTGACCAAGTAACCCTTCTTGGCTACGAAGAAATTAGCGAATGGAATGGTATCAATGGACTAAGGCTCTGGGACACAGGGACGTCATAATTCATCTATAAGCGAAGAAATCAGCCAAAGAGAGCTAGGAGATCGACTTCCTTTGCGCTCACCGCCGACTTCGGACCGTGTCGAGGAGAGTTTTGTTCTTTCCCAACTCCGCCTCGGTTCGCCTCTTAGAAGCAGCCCGTGCCGCACTTTCCACCAGGCCAGAAAGACGCTCAGAGCATTTCTCGAGGACTTGATCGTCTTCCGGCCCCGGAAGTACCTCCGCGATCTCTGCACCTTCCTCGTTGATCCCCTCCAAATATACATCAGCCGTACGGGGCCGCCCGAGTGCTGCTGCCACGCGTTCCATGGACTCCCGAAGGTCATCAGCCGTCGCGAAGATGGGTTCCCCGCTGTGGGAGGGAGCAACTCAGATGTGGTCAGACGGAAAGTGTGATGAACGTGTTTTTGCACGTACTTTGGACCTGCAAGAACCGGTACCTGAGGTCGAGAGGTATCTCGAGGGACGATCTTCAGGGGTGCTACGTCTGTGACAGCACCGGCGATGATGCTTAGTAGCTCTGCGGAGTTGGAATACTCGGAGCCCAGGTCGGAAGTCACCTCGTCATCCGTCAAAGACTCTCCGGAGATACTTTTTGCCATTGAGACATCTGGTCGAGATGATTCCGTAGGGATTCGACTCAAGTCTTCAGCGGAAGGCGAGTTCTCCGCGAGGAACGACATGATGAACTCGACCGCCCTGCCCTTGGTAGGAAGACGAGGTCCATCATACGAGAGCTCTTCCTCGTATACGCTAGGAGCAGAGTACAAAGATATCTCTCCTGACACCGCAGAATCGTATGAAGAGGACGGGGATATGTCGTGACCGAGCAATAAGGCGCCAATGTGTCCGAAAGGGACTACCGCTCCCGCCTTCTTAGGCCGAGGAGAGGGAGACAATATTCGGTAGTTGGGATCAAGCTTGCGAAGAGCTTCGAGTGGGCCTTGAGGACCTCTCATCTCCGAAGTGGTCGTGTCGATGCTAGAGTGGCTGATAGACTCCAATAGCAACCTTTCGTGCTGGCGCAGCTCATGAGCAGGTTGTCGCCCAAGCGTCTGCCCTTCGGCATCGAGTATCGCAGCGACCGTCTCCAAAGTTCTGATTCTTTCCTCCAACTGCTGCTTTTCCGAAAGCCACGCGTTTTCCGCCTCCTGCATCCCCTTAAGAACCTCAGCGAGCCGTCGGGAAGCAACCACCGCGTCGTACTTCTCCTTTGAGAGGTTTTTGATCATGGCGCTGGATGCGGATAGAGCAAGCTTCAAAGCTGCTATTTCAGCTTCGGCGCCGGCCAAGGACCCGGCTTGCTGCTGAAGCGGTGTTGTCGGTATTAGGGGCGAGGTGGAGGATGACCAACGAATCGAGGAAGTGCTCGGCGTGGTAGGCTCAGACGAGGACAGATGAGACCACTAAAGATCGAGTTAGTAAATTGTTTGAGGTCCGTTCTGGCGTTAGTTCAACGTACATCCGTCCCCAAGGACGGGGTACTATGTGCAATGCAGGTTCCCAGCAGCAGCGGCCGTGGTCCAGAGTGGGTGCTCTAAGCCAAAAGAAACGTCAACCCGTCACGATAACCGGGCTTATCTAGAGGTTTTGGACTTACACTTGGCGGCCTACTAACCACTCCCCACATGTCATCCCATGGATCTCGCGTCAGCTTCGACTTAGGGGCCATAATCTCCTCAGTGCCTGCGAATCCGAGTCCAACCTTCGGCGCCTGTATTTTCAAGGAGTCAATACGGCAAGCAGCTCTGGGATGAGGGAGTATGGCTACCTCAAACGTCGACCTTGTCAACCAGCTGCCGCCAGGGAAAGTATCATCTGGTTTAGTTCTCAAGTTCGGTTGGGGAGGCCGTGTAGTCTGTGCTGTAGCATCTTTGGCTATTAGTGGACTACATTTGTGCTACCTCGCGGCACACACCTCGTTTAGGGCAGATACGCAAGGTCCAAGGAGGCTGGGGTAGAGTCTGGGCTTTCGTTGGCGCCTCCGGTCTTGCCTGGTGCTTACGAGGTGAAGCACTCCGCCTTCCAAAGGAAATCCTCCTTGAAGCCATCCAATTCGCCCTGCGAGGTTAATGTACGTTTGATATTATTATGATGTAAGCCCAGAAGGCGGCGAAACCTTCAACCGCGATCCAAAGAATGGCACCCAGAGTGAAGCCCAGTGAAAGAAAGAAGGAGCGGAGAGGTAAGAGTAAAGGGGAAGGTGCGATTGAAGTCTGGAGCGTCCTTTGGGCCGAGTTGACACTGGTACGGGCGATGTTGGTCGGCATGAGAAGCAAGCACATTCGACCAACGGCTGAAACACAAACTCATGCGTACAAGTGGCTGACCACCACCATAACCTCGAGAGTTGTCGTAACCCACTTGTCTTCTCAGTGAAAGTCTGTCATTGAGCTGTATAGATAGCTATTGATTGGATCCCGCAACGCCCCAGAAGCTCGGGACCAATCAAATGTTTATACAGTAGAGTATTGCATATGATATCCCGGACTGCGTGAAATGGTCGGATCGACCATATTCTATGTACAAATAGTAATAAATATGAAGGGTCCATTCGAGAGAAGCAAAGTGCAATTGTACAAGCTTTTATTGTTCAAGACGACTTTTCTTTTACGCGGCCCGGGGGGTGGGGACTTAGAATCCTTTAGCCTACAGCTTGCGTGTTTGAAGAGTCTCCTAGGCTTGTCCTAGACGACTTCAAAGGACGGCGCTTTTGAGATTTGAAGGGCTTGAATTGCGCATTCAACGCTTCCGCCAATGAGACGTGACGCTCAGAAAGACTAGTCCGGCGACTCGACGGCGATCCTCCGAACGCGGAAGTACTCGTTTGAGCGCCCCTCACCGGGGTCCCACTCGTGGAGCTCCTCCGAATCATGGCACTTTCTCCTTCATTTCCAATGTGGTATACGAGCTCCGAGTCGGCAATTTCCTCATGGCGTGCTTGGAGCGAGGGATTGACGTTTTGAGATAGCCTTTTTATCTTGAACGCTTTCGGCTGGTGGGGGAATCAGATGGAGGCTTCCAACATTAAACTCAAGGGGAGCTCACCTTTCCTTTCCCTCGATGCCTCTGGACGCTAGATTGTGGAGCATTACTACCGTCTTCAGGCGCTTCCGTGAGCCCGTTCTCGTCTAGTAGACTGATCTGCCGGTCCAATTCAGCGCGTATCTCATCCTCTGCACCATTCCCGGAGGTGCGCGTGGTAGATCCTTCGGCAGCACTGATTCCTGAGTGGGCTGGTGGGGGCGTTTGGCGGGGCACCGAGTGACGAGGCTCAGTTGACAAACGAGTCGGTCGAGGGCTCTGATGGGGAGATAGGCGTGGCTGGGGTGATGAACGAGGACGAGCTTCGATTCTCGGAGGCTCTGAAGGCTCTGTATCTTCATCGCTGCTGTTGACCAGCCAAGACTCATCCGCATCGTGAGTTGCCCTTGGCCTCGAAATAGATCCAGCTGGTCTGAAGTAATGTTTAGTAAGGATTTGACATCGCGTGTTTACCATCCTTACCGCGAGATGGCTTGAATAGGCGTTCTTGACCGAGTTACGGCATCACGGCCCACTCCTCGAACAGGGGGCCAACTCCTTCTTCCGTTGCCTCCCTCAGTCGGATGATCTGGGGCACGAGCAATAACATAGCCGTGTTCTTCTTGCGATAGCTCTTCTTCATCCGCGCCAGGTTCGTCAAGGAAGTCTTGGATGAGTCTGGGAGCTAGCTCGTCTAAGAGAGACGGGTGTTCTTCGACATATCTTTGAATCCAGAAGTCATATTGCGCCCGGTTCCTGACGTATTGCTCGCGAAAAGAATGCCAGGAGTGCTTCCGTGCCCAGGGCCGAGTCTACATCTGTGTCAGTGACAAAAAGGCTGATAGAAGGGCGAGCTTCGCACTTACGCTCTGACAGAGTTCCTTCCAGATGCGGTTTCCAGCTCGAAGCATGTTATCGTCATATGGTCGATAGGTCCTCGAGCCGTAATAATGCCGTTTCTGAGCCTCAAGGACGTAGGGGGAGCGATGTGCAAGGTAATACACAAGATGTTCCTTGTCCGACGGGGTGAACATATGTCGCCTGCGATGAGGAGCATGAGAAGGGAAATAGTTGAGGGTAAGATTAGTACTCACACGTCACCAGGCCTTCTTCCACCAGTTTGGGCCCGGACATCCCGAGTAAATTGGACCTGGCCGATCCCAACGCAGGTCTCTACCCACTCTAACGCCTCAACGTGCTTCCCAGAGGTGGTCTGCGTCACTCTCCGGTACAATTTATGGTACGCCGGGGTCTCATTATCCGCCAGGATAATGTCGGCTGTCGTTTCATCTTCTACTACGATGCCTCCGTGATCCTGCCAATGCACCAAAACAATGTTCTCGAGTATATCACGTGCCCCAAGTGAAGTATTAACTTACCTTGATTAGCTCTGCAGCGTTTTTAATTTCTTCAGGATAGCGAAGGAGCGTTGAGTGGAACGTGAAAGCATACGGAGTGTTGTCTACCGAAACAAACAGTTCGGGTAATGGATGGTCGGCGATTTCTGAGTCGCTAGCGCGTTGTTCCTCCTCATCATCCTCAGACATTGAGTGATCAGCTAACTGGTGCGTGGCTGATGGAAGAGTCCGGGCCATTCTTATCGTAGAAGAAGATTCCTGAGGTGCTGTTGGGGGGGGATGTGTTTGAAGATGTGTCGTCTCGCGCTTGCTTGTGTTATTCTACTGACACGCGCGATCAGTCTGACCTCCAATCTTCCCTTCTCAGAGACGCGTCTTTCTGCTCATCACACTATTTTACACGCGTTTAGTCCAACATCACAATGTCATCGAAAAGTAAGGGAGCGTTGGCGCAACTCAGGGCTAGTCGTGCGGGCCAGAAGCGGACTGATCAATACAAGGTCAGCTAGGCAATGCTTGCCGCCTTGAGACCGCCACGCGTTTATCACTGATCCTCTCTCCGTTGCGAAGGTTAACACAGACAAGATCTACGACGAAGTTGATGAAGGAGTCTATAGGAAGGTCGTTGCTAATCGCATGCTCCAAGACGACTTCGTCGAAGAGGACGGCGAGCACGGTTACGCGGACAACGGCGAGGAGGACTGGGGTCGTTCCGATGACCAGATGGAAGTGGACAGTGAAGAGGAAGAGCGAGAAGGTCTGCACACCCTGTCAATCTGTTTGGATGTAAATCACAGTCCGTTAATCGACTTCTTTAGCCCGTCGACGTGCAAAGCAAGCCAAAGCGTCTTCATCTTCCAAAGCAAAAGCATCTGCTAAGCCAAAACCAAAGTCTAAAGCGGCGAGCGAGGGAGAAGAAGACGAGGACGCGCCAGCTCCAGCCTTCGACGCCTACCTCAAGCCGATCGCGCCGGAAAAGGAGAACGATTTCCTCAGCAATCTCCTTAACGATCTCGACAATAAGACTTCAGCCGCACCTTCAACGTCATCAGCCCCGAAACGGAATGGAAACGCCCATCCCACTAAAACCGCAGCTCGCAAACGGAAGCCGAGTATGTCGGATAGCTCGGACGGCTACGGGTTTGAGGAGTTCGGTCACCCGCGAGAGTCAGCCGGCTTGGGTCTCTCCTCCGATGCAGGCTTGCAGAGTTCACCTCTCAAACCCGCCAAGAAAGCGAAGCTTGAAGAGGTGGAGCCGATTCTTGGAGACGGAGGCTCATCAGATGGAGATTTTGGTGCAATCCTGACGGATGAAGACGATGCTGCCTTTGCGGACTTGGACTTCAACGAGCTCCAGGTTGAGGAGACAAAGCCCAAGCCCACGACAAAGCCAGAACCATCGAAACCACAGCCCTCTACAGCTCCCTTCATTAAGCCAGAGCCCGTGGATGAGAAGCCATTATTGTCGTCGTCGTCCAAAGCGAAACCGATCGTAACGACGGATCGTGAAGTGAAGAATCTCGACTTGGAGGTCCCAAGCTGGCTTCAAATCAACGATGTCTCCAGTTCTAAAACCAAAGGCGGCGACGAAGAAGGACTCGGTCCTCTGAACTCATCCACAACCGGAGCGGTCTCTTCAAGTACCGTGAATGCATTTGAAGAAGACGGAAGCTTGCACTTCTTCTGGTTGGACTACCTTGAGCTCGAAGGCAAACTCTATTTCACCGGGAAGGTACTAGATCGCAGTACCGACGGGAAGAAAAGGAATTGGGTGTCTTGCTGTGTGACGGTGGATGGAATTGAGAGAAATCTCTTCGTCCGACCAAGAGAGTTCCGACTCGGTTAGTCTACACAACATTTCATTTAACCCGGGGAGTATTTGGTGGTACTAATATATGATTGAGCAGACAAAAATGATTACCAAACCGATGATGAGGTTGAGCAAGATGATGTTTACACGGACTTCGACGCACTTAGGCGGCAATGCAAGGTCAAATCGTGGGCAGGGAAATGGGTGAAACGGAAATACGTCTTCGATGACGTCGAGGAAGGAATGGATCCTGAGCAGGACTACTTGAAGGTTGTATACTCCTTCGCAGGTGAGCCATACCGAGAGTAGCATTATTTGAGAGCCGTCTCGCTCATCCAGCATGTTTCGTAGAGCCCTTGATACCTGAGAACGCAAGTAGCCCCAACATAGAACGGATCTTCGGCACGAAAACAAGTGCCTTTGAATTGTTTGTCCTCAAGCGGAAGATTATGGGGCCATGTTGGCTGAAGATTAAGAACCCGAAGATTAGCACGAAGGGCGTCAGTGACCTGCGGTTTATTTCGTGCTTATAGCGATCTCTTTGACTTATAATCGGTTTCACACGATAGGTTTCATGGTGCAAGCTTGAGATAGAAGTAGATGAACCTAAGGCCGTGAACCCCTTCTCCGAATCGGACGACAATGCCCCGAGAGACATTCCACCGTTGACAGTCATGTCGATATCTGTTCGAACAATTGTCAACCACCAAACCAACCAACGGGAAATTGTGTCTGCAGCATCTCGATTCTGGAAAGATAGTGAGTGCCTTGGTTCAACAGCAGGAATGACATATGAGCTGACAAACGCGATGGATGTAGTGAATATTGAAGATCTAACTCCTCCAGAGAAGCAGGAAAGCTCGGCTCATATTGTTGTTCGGTGCTTGGATAAATATCCTGCCCGATTCGAAGAGACAGCCAGGCGCCAGGCCCCCGTCATAAATGCCGTAAAGAACGAGAAAGCACTCCTGTCGAGCTTGCTGAGTATGCTTAGCCACTTTGCCCAAGACCACAGAATCCTTCAGGAGCTGACGAGCTTCCAATTAGCGGTTATCAAGACGCGTGATCCCGACATTATTGTCGGGCACGAATTCCTTGGCGTGTATCTCGACGTAATACTGCTGCGGCTTAAGCAGCTGAAGGTCGAACCTTGGTCTTGCATCGGAAGATTCCGAAGATCGAAATGGCCCATAATCGGAAGACAAGGAAGTAATATCAGGTTCTTGCAAGGTCGTCTCTTGTGCGATTTGGCTAGCGATGCTGCCAAGGTGTGTTGATCTGACCGTCTCTTACCGCCGAGCCTCCTTTTCTTTACAAAACTCCTGCTCACAATAGAGTATGATCACGTCGACAACATGGTCTCTGACGGAGATGTGCGGCGCTCATTTGAGCTTTAATCGCCAGGAGATTGATCCGGAAGACACGGCGATGTATTTCGACAGTACCGTTGGCTCTCCAGACAGATTGCTAGGCTTCGTGCGTCATTGCGAAGTCGACGCTTTCCTTCACATGGCGCTCTCCGCGAAAGTGCAAATGCTTCCATTGACAAAGCAACTCACGGCGCTCGCAGGAAATTCTTGGTGAGTTCCCGCTTCCAAGTTATGTTTTCAAGAGTTGACCTTGCACCAGGAATAAAACGCTCAATGGTGGTCGTGCCGAACGAAACGAGTACATTTTACTCCACGAATTCCATCGGCTTAAGTACATATCTCCGGACAAGACCTTCAAGAAGAAAGAACCCGCGGCAAATGTCAAGATAGAGGTGAAGGGGGAGGACGGAGAAGCTGGACCCACAGCGGCTCAGACCGGAACAAAGTCCAAGAAAGACAAGTACAAAGGCGGTCTTGTTTTCGATCCAAAACGAGGGCTCTGGGACACGTATGTTTTGGTCATGGACTTCAACAGTTTGTATCCCAGTATCATCCAAGAGTTCAACATCGATTTCACTACCGTTCTGAAAGCCGAGATCACTGAGGTGGGTCGGAGACTCTACTTAAAATACGGCAGTTTGTTGATATCGAAATCTAGGGAGATGAAGAGAAGATCCCTGATCCTCCTGCCGACGACGTGCCCCAAGGCGTTCTTCCCCGTCTTATTGCCACACTCGTCAATAGGCGTAGACAAGTCAAGAACCTCATGAAAGACCCGAAAGCCACAGCCTCTCAGCTGATGCAGGTGAGACATTAATTTAAGCTATTACCCTATGCGATCGCTCATCTCAAGGCTTCGGCTTCGTAGTGGGATATCAAACAAAAGGCTCTGAAGCTGACCGCGAATAGCATGTACGGGTGTTTGGGTTTCGATGGATCCAGGTTCTACGCTCGGCCCCTCGCAGCATTGACAACGTCCAAAGGTCGAGAGATCCTGACCAATACCAAGGCATTAGCCGAAAGCCTCCAGCTTGATGTACGTGTTGGTAGCTCGTAGCAATTTCTCGTGGTTGACGAGCCTATCGCAGGTTGTTTATGGTGACACGGATTCGGTTTTCGTGGACTCCAAAGCGGGCACCTTAGCAGACGCCTTGAAAGTGGCCAACGTGTTCAAGAAGCACGTTAATGAGCGTTACAGGCTTTTGGAAATCGACCTAGATGCCGTCTTCCAACGCGTCTTGCTTCTGCAAAAGAAAAAGTACGCTGCGGTTAAGGTGGAGACCTCTGGCCAAACGTCCGTCGAGATCAAGGGGCTAGACATGAAAAGGAGAGAATATTGCGCTCTGTCGAAAAATGTTTCCAAGTACGTGCCGACCTCTCGCCATTCCGATTCAGTATGCTAATGCTGTTCGGCAGACAAGTCCTCGATTATATCTTGTCCGGGCAACCTACCGATGTCGTTCTTGAACAAATTCACGACTACCTTCGTACCATTGGGGAAGACGTTCGATCTGGCAAGATTAGTGTTGAGGATATGACGATTTTCAAAGTACGAGAATGCGAGTTTCTACTCCCTTCTTGAAATCGCGGCCCTGAACTTCGTACTCAATAGCGCCTTAGCAAAAACCCAGAAGATTACGAGGCCAAGAACCAACCACACGTGCAAGTTGCGCTTCGAATGAAAGCTCGCGGCGGTACCGCCAAAGCGGGGGACGTCATTCCCTACCTGTTCTGTCAGGGAGAGCACGGCGAAAGCTCTAAGACGGGACAAGCGGATCGCGCAATGCATCCAGATGAAGTGCGACGTGGTGGGCCAGATGTCAATATCGGTAGGTCTTCAGCGTCTTGCGGCCAACACGAAGGTCCTGTCTGACATAACAACGCTAGATTTCGAGTACTATCTCAGCCAGCAAGTTTTGCCTCCTGTGGAACGTCTATGCGATCCTATAGAGGGCACTGACCGAGCCCGGATTGCGGAATGCCTCGGTAAGCGTTTCCTACGCTGTTCATTGGAATTAGACACTAATGGACCGGACGGGTAGGACTCGATGCATCCAAGTTCCAAAGCGTATCGGTCGGTGGCTCCCAGGAGCGGGAGTTTGTTTCCTTCGCTTCCCTCCTGTCAGACAAGGAGAGGTTCAAGGATGCAGAACCATTCCTTCTCGAGTGTCCATCCTGTCACGGCACTTTCGAATTCACCAATATGCGATTCGGAAAGGTAGGGTTTGTCATGTTTCAAACGACAAGCTGATTAAACCTATTCGTGTAGTTACCATCCTTAACGCCAACCGGCCTTACCTGCCCTTCCGAATCTTGTTCTACCGTTCAAAGTCGCTCCCGGATTCAAGCCTGTCTTCAAACCCAGATCAGAAGATGTGTCGGGCGCTATTATGAGGGATGGACCATTTGCGACGAGGAAATCTGTCAAAATCGGACGAGGAGCATTGGAGTGCACAGCAAAACCTGTTCTCGTCCTGACTGTACAGGCACGGTGATAGTCGAGGTATGTCATATATCCGCAGTCCTATATGGGTTTCCATCGCTCACCTTGCCGTATATGAAGTACTCCGATGCCCAAGTGTACAGTCAGCTATTATATTTCCGTTCGTTATTCGATGGCGCCAAGGCAGTCGAGCATGCGCGTGGCTCTTCGTCTTTAGGTCAGTACGTTCCAAACCTCAGAATACATTGAGTGCTCATCGTGTTTTATAGACAATATTACGGCCTTTGTTCACGTCAACCAAGAATTCTTGAACTCCACCACACGGTTGATTGACGGGTATCTCAGCCAATGTGGCCGAGGATGGGTGGAACTGAACACGCTCTTCGCAACTTTGTGAACATTGGACGATTTTTATGTAAACTATCTATTACCGCTTTCCGACGAACTTCGCTTTGATGTAAATGTGCAAATGATGTTGTCCCAAACTCCAATTGGTCGAACGCGAGAATGTCTTTTGAAAATACGATGGCTTCAGCATACAGTACTATAGATACTCTAGAACGACACTCGACAGCGCGATAAAGTGACACCAACAAAATAGAGAACGACTAATAAAGTGAGACTCATTATGAAGCCATGATAGCCTGGGTTTTCTGAGCTGCCTCCTCCAATGCATGCCTGAATCCGTCCAGCTGCTCCTGAACGAGTTTCCGGCCGTCAATTCTCCTCGACGGCAGTTTGGGATTTGACGTGATTTCCGGAGTGTCGGGACCCAGCGAAGTGTCCCGCGAGGAGGATGAGAAAGTCAAGTCTGGCGAGCTTCCATCCTCAACGTCCGGTGCCGTCAAGTCGTCGATCAGACCCGCCTCCCATCGCTCAATTTTGGCCCGGCTACGATCTGCACTATCCCAGTCAGCCTTCAGCTCTACTATTTTGTTCTTGAGAGCGCGAAGCTTCCTGCCTGCGTCTGTGGTATTGACGCCGTTGACTTGGGCGTGTTCGGATAAGGAGGCGAGCGAGACGGAGAGTGATTGAGTGAGGGTGCGGACGTAGGAAAACTGAGGGAGCGTTGACGAGGGTGTTGGCACTTCGGCAGCGGGTGGCGCTGGAGGTAGGTCCACATTCTTCCGGAACTTGCTCGGTGAGGGGACATCATAGTCGTAATTGTCATTCTCGTAAGCCAGGTCCCCTCCGAGGATTTCTCCCTCCGGTTCATCTTCCTCCTCAACCTGGTACAGCCCCCGCCTTCCTGGCCTCCGACGGGACGGAGAGTTTGAATCTCTACTGTAGGATCCTTTTCTGACAGCTCTTGGGGTATGAGACTGATCCTCCTCGTGTTGAGCATTATTGACCTTCTCGGAGGGGTCCAAGAGATCCTCTTGGTTCTCCAGAGGTTCCAACTGACCCAAAGCGTCGTGCCAGCTGACATCTTCGACCATGTTCTTCAGCTCCCGATCGTACTCTTGAATCGTTCGGACGTGGCCCTCCCGCTCCCGAGCAAGGTCGTTCAGACGACCGATCATCGACGCCGCTGCTCGTTCAAGTGGCGGTTCGCTGGTGGTACCCGCTGATTGCTCCGCGTCCACGTGTTTCAGTTGGGTGATAAATAGGTCGGTGGCTTTGAGGTTTTGTGCGAGCAGTTCGAGCGGGTCTTGCCTGGGCTGAGGTGGTGGAATGCCATCCAGCTCATGGGAGGCTGACCGGAATGTCGATTGGAATTCGTCCATTTCGTCCATCATACTACCAGGATATGCGACACCTCCCATCTCGTGCTCTATCACTCCTTCGTCAAACCGGTCCAGCGTCTGTGTCGGTGGTGTACCGTGGCTCATATAGGGGTCATGCACCGGCTCCCCCGGAGTAGCCGCAAACGCGTCAATATCCTCCTCCCCTTCTTCTCCACCGTCATCAAACTCCAGACCGAACTCCTCTGCAAGCATTTGGGAGGTCACATTGGGTTCGGGCATCATTGCCGCCGCCAATTCGTGTGCAAGGGATACGCGGTGAGGGCCTCCATTATCCAAACTCTCCGAATTGCGAAGCGAGTTTGCGGACCTTTTCATGGACAAGGAGTGATGTGCTGGAGGCTTGAGAGAGCTGCGGTGGCCAGGCGGCGCGAGCGAGTCCATAGTGGTACTAGTAGAATGTTGTGTAGATTAAGCGGTAACGGTGGTCGTGAAGGAGTTTGTCGCGATCATGACTGACGCTCCCGCGCGTCCAACTTCCTCCGCTTCGATCTCTCGCTGACATGAGCACGGGGACCATTACAAACTCCCGATATCGTATTTGCCTCTAATAGTAGTACACAGAACATGATCCCTCAAAATCTTCCCCAGTCTCCATGACTTTCAGGAGATTCAGAGAGAGAATTCGCTTGTTCGAATCCTTCATTCAGGAAACGGGCAATATCCCGTCTTGTCAGTAGGCCAATGAGAAAGCCGCCGTTGGACGTAAACAAAATATATCGCAGATTCTGTTTCCGCAATTAATAAGTACGAGATCATGTCATTCGATCTAAAAATGCTCACCAGTCTCTGAAAAGTGATCACTACAACGTGAAGCGGCATTTCTTTCCTCATTTGCATTGGTGCCTTATCCGTCACAGAAGACAGATCCAGAGAATCCGTTAAAACGGCGGATCTTACGAAAGCACAAACCCTCGAGGATTCTGCGGGCGAAGACAAGAGTGGTTCTGTAACCGGGAGTCAGAAACGAAGCCAGGCTAGGATCACTTTTCGAAGCTACTCACCAATAGCTTGACGGAGCTTATATCTAGATGCGTACCCCAAAAGCTTGCCCGAGCCACCATCTAAGACAGGGAAGCCAGAAAATGTACAACCGTTCAGGAGAGCGTCTAAACACCCTACGTGAGTGACGGCCTTCCAACGAGTGGAGAGCGGTACTCACCCAGTTCAGAAGGAGTGCTTTGATTGTTATACAAGACTACGAGCTTATCAGTCGAGGTCATGACTGACGCGGCAGTTTCTCCCCTATCACGGAAGTCCGAGGGTGGGAGGTAGGGATAGCCTAGGCGCGAATGTCAGCCTCCAGTCAAGATGTGGCCTCGTACGGAGCTGCTTACCGTGCATAGCTATCCATGTGTCGTAGATTCCTTTTCCAAGATAATCGCCAACAAATTTACTGCTCATCACGGCAAGCATGATCGGCAACACGTGGGAGAGCGCTCCAGTAAGCTAGCTCGGCCGGGTGAGCTCTATGGAGAGTAAATCTTCCGACCTCTGCAAACGCACCTCAAATAGTATGACAACTAGTGACACGGTCATCCTAAAGATAGTCAAAACGCTGAGAGGCATAGTCTGCGATTGAGGAGGTGAATCACTCGCCTTGTGACGCCTCCCAGCAGAGCCGCGGCACCAATGACAGCATAGAAACCGGGGAAGATGCAGGTGCCCTCAGGTGGACAAGAAGAAAATATCCATGCCCGAGGACTTGCTTTATGCCATTCTTGTCTAGGTAAATGCTCTGGGTATCAGCCACGGCCCGAAATAACGTGTTTAGAATGATCTAACAGAAAAATACCAAGTGACCTCCCTAGACATGCTCCTATTCCAATTGTCGGCAGAAATATACCCGCAGGTAGCTACCAGACCTCTGTCAGATTAAGGTTTCTCCAGGATAAGGAGCCTGACGCACATGCATTCCGAATGTCCATGCGGTCAGGAGAATCTTCAGACCCGCCGTAAGCAGCAGCAAGAACATGTTCTGCCACGTAGACGCTTGGCTACACATAGTGTGAGTTCGAGATTATAGACTTCTCCTAAAGTGGACTGACTTGCAAAGTCCGTGGTAGTCTTTCGAAGGGTCGCATTCTTGGAACAAGTTCGCGACCAATGTTGATGTTTGGTCTCTATGACATAGAGTCAATCCATCGACCCAACTTGTTCTAAAGAATAATCACGAGGCCGTACCTCATAAAAACGATCTAAGCGGAAGTAATGATCAGAAAGGGAAGTTATTCGCAACATATCGTCAAGGCAACGTACCGGCCAGCTTATGATAGCAGTAATCGCTGTTACAGCTAGCACCTCAAAGACGTGCATGTCGCGTAGAGGGCTGCTGTTCCGATAGAGAGCGAATCGCACATTCAGCCTAATTAACAAAGCCCCGAGGACTCCCTAGGTGATCGCTCAGTCAGCTCTATCGGCATTTTCCTAAAGTCACCTGGAACTGACCCCAAGTACGCCTAGTCCTAGCCACGGTACCTAAAGTAGCAGAGACTGGTAGGTTCAATGACATTTTAGCACCCTCAGCAAGGCACATACCAGCTCAAATTGTCTCCACTGCTGACTTGCCGTGACCTGCATAGACGGAGATGTAACGAAGAATCCTCCGAAAGGGAGATAGATCGACTGACCTGGAAAAGCACGAGCTTCCCGATACCGAAGGGATCAATGTACGCGAGAGTGGTCGCGGCCACCACACTTGTAACGAAAGCTCTCCACATGAGTTGCTGGTTGCTGAACAGGGCGCTATCGAGCTCCTCCAGACCGAACAGGACGCCACCTAACGGGGAGCCAAATGCGACAGCGACGCCAGCGGTGGCAGCTGCAGCGAGCAGCTTCCGGCGTTGAGATTGGCTTTGATTTTGGAAGTAGTTCCCGAGAGAAGGGGATGTGAACGAGAGAATGGTAGTCCATAAGGATGCCATACAACAGCTGACATGGACGAGAGGGCCCTGGATGATATTAATGTATGGGAATGCAAACAAAGTCTGACAAAGCTATTTACCTCTTTTCCCAAAGAAAGGCCAGAAGCCACGGACAGAGCCAGTCCCAAGGCCTTGATAAGCAGCGTCCACGGGCTCAGAAACTGGTCCAAGACAAGACCACCAAGAATCTAAGAGTCGTTAGTTAGGATGGGCACATATCATCTCGGATCCATCCATACCGCTTTGATTTCGGGGACTAGAGGAAGAGAGCGAGAAATGAAATTTGAGAGGAGCGCCCAAGTGCGAAATCAAAAATCTGACTTACTACCAGTGTGGAATGCGTACGGTGCATACGACTGAACCAAAAATGCAGCACTTCCAGCGAAGCAAAGGGCCAACGCGACATATACGAAACTTTGGAGAATAGACTGTCCGGCAATCGACGTGACGCCGAAGTAAGCACTCCATGTGACCCATTCGTAGCAGATCTCGCCGGCTTGAAATGAAGACTTGCTCAGTAAATGGATTGTTTCATGTAGAAGTCTGTATTGCGCTCACGGTCAAGACCATTACAACAGGCGCTCTGGTTGTAAGTCAATCCGGACAGGCAGCGCCCAGTTCGAAGGTCGGATAGCCTGTTTATGCATATGGTAAGCTCTCAGACGATTTTCAATACCGCAAAACGTTGTGGAGTGCGTACCAGGCCACTAGAAGGTCAAGCATGCCACCCGTATATCCAATGGACAAGCCTGTCAAGATCAAGACCGCCCACATCCTCCACGAATCGAGCACAGGGAAGAAGATCCCCCGAACGCCCAGCTGTGAGCGCAAAAGTTGTTTTCTTGCCCGCTCTACATTTTCTTCGTGCATCCAGTCTGGATCCATGCCCAAACACATCGTCAAACTTCGGGGCTGCGCAAGCCGGACTTCGACCGCACCTATCGTGCTCCCCTGCTTGTAGTCCCGAACATTTTGAGGTGATGAATCTTCCCATAGCTGTAGCTCTTCCTCCGCAGAGTCTTCATGATAATGGCCTCCTTGACGAGCGGCGGATTCATCCGCTTCTACTCGTACCCAGGCGTCAGGAGACCGTGCTCCATTTCTTGCGTGAATACAGCGGTCAATAGGTGTAGGGACGCGGTTCAACCGTAGACTTACTCTCTAGTTGATAATTCTGGTTTATCGCTGCCCCAATCAGCCCATGGCGAGTCGTCGATCAAGGCGCGCCCCGAAGACGTTGTCATTGTAGCCAGACGTTCGAATCTTGGCCGGTGCTTGTGTAATCGGTATCACGTGACCTTCTCCAACGAAAGAGACCGAAGCCCATCGAAAAGCACAGGAACCTCATCTAGCACATTTGGAGTCGGGCTTTGAGGACCTGTGCTACTCTCTCAATGAGGTGGCCAGCTCTCGGTTGGGGGTTTGCCGGATGGTCCCCACCATGGTCGCAGCCTAAGCACCTTTCTAGCCGCCCATCCTGGATCAGCTCGCAAATGCAGGCTAATCACCGTTTTGAGGATTGTCACATGCTAACGAATGTGTACAAAAATACGTCGTGTGTGATTCAAGTGATGCTGCCTGTGTCCGATTTAAGCGCCGGCGGCTTGTGTATAGGTGACCGCAGCTTGGACAGGGATCGCTGGTTCAACCACCACCTCTCAACCGCTCCCCTACTCTCATTATGGCACCCACTCTCGTATCCAGTGAGACCGTCTTTAAAGTCGCAGAGATTGCAGCGAGTTTTGCTCCTGTCCCAGGGTTGCTGGCTGGAGTCCAGCTCGTCGAAATGGTGGGCTTCGGGTTGTACTCTTAGGGTTACCGCTAATCGCGTGCGGTTTCTCTTGCAGATCTACAGGTCTGCAGAGGAAGTTCCACTTCATAGGTCGGTGAGAGATCGTTGGTGATGCTGTCAGGTTATTCAAAAGCCGAGTACAGGGGGAAATGCCGTGACTTAGCAGCGGATGCTGTGGAGGTTATGAAGATCATCAGAGACAACGCGAGCAAGGCTGAAGAGAGCAAGCTCAACGCAGCAGTGCAAGAAACTGTAAGGTAAGAAATAGATTAGAAAGAACGCAACGCAGAATCTGGATTCTAAAATGATTCCAGGCTTCTCCAAGGAATCAAGGACGACGTCGATCATTGGAGTCAACTTAGCATACTGCGAAGCGTGCGTGTTCCTACGTTGAAAGCTCAATCGACCACTAACCCGCTTCGCAGTGGTATCTTCGCCATGATATTGAAAAGGCTATTAACAAGCATGAGAAAAGATTGAACAACTGCGTTCAGCTGTTAGGCGTACGTTCAGAGCCCCGAGTCGGAGAGATTCGACAAATGCTCACGGCAATGGTGATTAGCTCGCCGGAGTACTACAGATAGACGACACCCTTCAGACAATCAAGCAAGGTCGTGAGCAGGATACGGCCAAGCTGGACGAAATCGCCGAATCCCAAAAACGTATTGAGGAAAAGTTCGGGAAGTTACATCAGGTACTATTCAATCTCCTAAACAACTCATTTAAGCGTCGCATTTAGCTTTCCCGCTAACACACGGTTGATAGGACCTGACAAGCGAGCCTCCTGAAAGTCCGAAGCGGGCTGAGTATGAGATGAAGCTGTTCAAATTGCGTCAGGAGGAGATGAAAACGGGTCGGTACGGCATATCTCCAGCAGAGCTCAAAGGAGAATGCGTCAAGGTCGGGAACAGACCTGCTCGCTCTGGGCACGTATACGACATTTGGAAGGGTCTTTGGCTGGGCCAGACTCTGGTTGCCATGAAATTCTGGCGAGATTTCAGAGAACCGGATCATCGTGATGACAAACATCGAGAGGTACCTGCCTCGCTGACCGTGGCTAGCATAATTCGGTCTGATCAAAGCTCTGAAATAGAGGTTCGAACGTCAAGTCAATCTCTGGAGGACGTTAGAGCACCCAAATGTACTGCAGCTCTACGGGTGGTGTGATATCGAAGGGGATATGTACGTCTATCGACAGAGCCTTCTTGCAAGCCCTAGCTGACGTATCCCTGCTGCTCGTCTAAGCTATCTCGTATCCCCCTGGCTTAACAATATGGACGTTAGGTGGTTCCTCAGCTGGAATAACCTGGCCGACAAAGACAGGCTCCAACTCGTCAGTCAATCTCAGGCGGGAAATCTGTGCAATCTTGGCTGATGCACTTTTAGACTGCAGATATTGTCCGAGGTCTTCAATATCTGCATGCCCTCCAGGTCTTCCATGGCGACATTCAGCCACCCAACATCCTGATCAGCGACGATCTACGCGCGGTTCTGGGGGATTTTGCCCTAGCCAAAGCCCTTGAAGCGAAAGATGACCTTCCTCTGAACACCCAAAGTAACGGAGATCTTCAAAGCATGCGTTACCAAGCTCCTGAGATCACAGAGAACGTGGGACAGACCCCGGCTGTCGACATCTACGCTTGGGCAATGACCGCTCTTGAAATCATATCAGGCGGTACGTAGAACTACTCTTGACCAACAGCTTATTGACTCACATCCCCTTAATTCTTAAGCTCCGCCGTATCCCAAGGCAAAAACAATCGGCGCGCTGACAACGGCCATAATGGCGAAAAAGGAACTCCCCGTGATTTCTGATTATCCCTGCACCGCATTCACGAAATACCCCCAGCTCTGGCCGTTGTTGCAATCCTGCTGGGCTAAAGATCCCAAGGCTAGACCCACGGCTACGTCCCTTCTTCAGTCCCTTCAGAGTATGCTAGATCACTAGTTGGAGAATAGTCATGCACTGCTACTTTGTATTTTGTACTCTGGTAAGAATCAAGCCCAATAGTCAGTTATAGTGTCATGGGGGTTGGTTTTTGTTTCACCGGTTCGCGCGTGTATGCAGTGGCGTACCTCGCCCAGCCAAGGGTGGTGGAGAGGGTCACGTGGTAGGAATACATTTGTTTGTCCAACTCTACCACCACCAGCGAGATGGCAGAAGACGAGCCTCGGGTGAACACGAACGAAGTACAGCCCGAAGCCGAGCCTGAGTACGAGGGTACCAGCATTAGATGGAAGCACTTCAGTACGAGCTACAAATTAGCTGCTAAAAAGATTAGCATGGGATGGTCGTAGGTCGTGTTACCCATTTTCGGCGTGAGGTGTGTGCTTAGACAGCCATCACCCTCAGGTACGACGACTTCGCGCAATGCATTCCAGGATGGTCAGGAGCGCAACCTCTTCAAGCAAGCGACGTGTGCAAACAGATGTCGGAGTTTATTCAAGATTCAGTGAATGTAAGTATGATCCTCAGCCTCAATCTCACTGTCTCAATCTGGCTAACCCGCTCTCAAGGAAGAAGGGGATCGTATCTTCAGACAGTATCATGCAGCTGAAGGCATCGATACGCTGCACCAAGTTGTTGCTGAGGCGAAAGCACGAAAAGCTGCTGGGGATGCTCCCGGCCAAGATGCTTGGAAACGCGTTTTAGAGCCCAAAGAAGCTATCCGAGCCCGGGTTGTACCGGTCCTACGCAATGAGAAAGCAAGGCTTGAAGCTGCACTGGCGGAGGTCCGTGTCTGGGACCGGCATCTGTCAATGGCTTTCTGACCATCGTTCCGCTTTAAATTTACTTAAGCTTGAAGCGGAGAACGATCAACTGACCGACATACTGAAAATCAACAAGGCGAAGCGGACTGAGCAAAACGCTCTTGCCAATCAGTGGCTTGATGCCCTGGAGGAGGTGCGCATTAACCTAAGCGAAGGTAGTTTCGTTACTAACTCTCTCCAAAATCCTTCTCTGAAGACCGCGTCGGCCTTTGGCAAGCTGTCCGAGACCGATGTGCAGCAATGGAGTATTGAAGCGCAAGAAAGGATACCACAGGTGTAAGAGGTTTGATCAAGAGACCTCCCGTACAATCTCCTCCGCAACGTTTCGACGCCCTTGATCCACCACCATATTGTTAATATGTATATCTCTGTAGCCGATACTTGTACAACCACAAGCTGAGATAATTTCCATTCAGCTGGCCCCGATGGGGCCGGAACGTCCCCAATTAGTACGATAGTCGGTGCTCTCTTCGAACCCTCTGCTACTACGACGGTAGGATGCCCCACTCAAAGCTAGAATAAGCCGAAGGAAGACGACGTCTCCAAGTTGGCGCCTGTCGGCCCTGTCCCCCTGGACGTGTAGATGATAATCTAAGTTTATTACGCGCTAGCAGGCTGCCGAAGGACGTCAAGGTGCGCGGGGGGTTCGGGACCCCCGGGTACCCCGCTTACAACCAGCATCTACCAGAAGCAGGCGGCAAACAGCAAACAACAGTAATGTGGTCGGTGGATACATACGAGAGTGAGGGGGGACAGCCTCGAATCGAAATAAAATAGGTCCAGGTTGGGTATCGCAGAGGAAGGACGCACAAGCGGGATTAGTAAGTGTTTGGTTGGGAAACAAGGAGAGAACACCAAGAAAACATGTTAATACTTGCCCCATGAGATAAGGAAGTGCATGTTCTTTGTGTGCTTCATTCATGTTTCCTACCCGAACATGTTCTTTTCCCGCCTGGGGTCGGGGGAGCCCTGGACGTGTAGAATTTGGAACGGAGAAGCGGAGAACTTCAGTTTCCCGCGGTACCCACATCATCAGATTTCAATCCCACCTGCCCTTTCGTCGACACCCCCTCAAAACACTCATGGTACGATGGGCAAATGTAGCTCTTCGTATCCATACTGATGCTATATCCCATGTTGCCAGGCTGATATCACCGACCCCGAGCGCGCCGCTGAGCTTAAGAAGAAGCGCAACTTCCGTTCCTTCTCGTACCGTGGTATCGAGCTCGAGAAGCTCCTTGATCTCCCTAATGAAGATGTATGTCAGACTTTGAGCAAGCCTGATTTCTCGATACTGATCTTATCTTGTGCTTTAGTTCGTCGAAGTACGTATTCCAGGTCCTGAAGATTTGCTCGTCAGCCTAATGGACCATATGATTTAGCTTGTCCATTGTCGCGCCAGGAGACGTTTCCAACGAGGTTTGAAGAGGAAGCCTATGGGTCTTATCCGCAAGCTTAGGAAGGCAAAGAAGGAGGCACCGCCGAACGAGAAGCCGAGGATGGTCAAGACCCACCTTCGGGATATGATTGTTGTTCCGGAGATGATCGGCAGCGTCATTGGCATCTACAACGGGAAGGTACGTCGTGATGCAGGTGATTGAGCTGTGGTCACTCGTTTTCTGATATGTCCACGTTATCCAGGTCTTTAACAGCGTGGAGATCAAGCCCGAGATGGTTGGTCACTACATCGGAGAGTTCTCTATCACCTACAAGCCTGTGCGACACGGTCGTCCTGGTATTGGTGCCACCCACTCTTCACGATTGTGAGTTCTCATTCGTGTGTGATGTAAGGCGTTCGGAACTAATTGACGTTTCTTGACAGCATTCCTCTCAAGTAAAGGTCATCTCATTTGCTATCATCACTTACTTTTTGTCTCTTGTTGCATTTATATCACTGTATGACTTCGCATACGTGTCCCATGTCATCTCTATGGTGCGGCTATCCCGACGCTAGCCTGGATATGCTAACCTGGCGCTTGCAATGTCCATGAAAGCTCAATATTGTCTATGATTTCTACCAACGCTCTCAACCCAACCTCGCCTTCTTCGCCTGTCGAGTTTCGCCTTCAACTTTAGGAGGCACCGACTTTTCGTTTACACCGCCTGTGGAGTGGTCAAGTTTTCCGACATCTGGGGAGAGACCTATGGCTGTTGCGGATGCGATTGCCTCTTGATCGCTCTCTACGGATCCTTCTCGTAACCGTTCAACCCACGAGCCGCCCTCTGCACCATCAAAGAGCCAAACATGACTGAAACCCCCCAAATTAGTTAGATGCGCCAGTGAGGAGAGATATATCGTTCACCTGTCAGTCACACGTTCTGGATCCGGCGGTAACGCTTCGTTGTTCGGTGGAAGACCAGGTAACTTCCATCGCAGGCGAGAGCAAAGATACTTTACTACTGCGTCGGCGTCACCGAGTAGGACCACCTATGGCAATACGATGAGAAATGATGACAACGCCAGCGAATCCCTTGCTCAAGCCGCTTACATCGGGATTTACATGAGGTACCGGTGTCTTGTTGATCAATATCTGAAGCTAGAGTCAGAAAAACGAAGGTCACCAGTTGGGAGGACGCAGTACCTGAGGAACCGAGTGCGGAAGATGCGCTATAGGGAAACAGTGTGAAGAACAATCACATTCGACGACTTCGGGTGGACGTACTGAGGAGCTCAGAAACAGGAGCTACTTTTAGGGATGTACCAATGACAATAAGGAGGTCCGCTTTACCGCGGTCTTCAAGCAAACATCTGTCGAAGTCGTCTGTCACGGCCTCGCCGAAGAATGTGATATCTGCAAAAGAAGCGGGCTCGCGCATCAGTTGTTGATCTTATCACAACTGGTTGCCTGACGACGAATCACCTGGCTGTAGACAAAAGTATGGATTTTAACAGTCTTATAGCTTACTCAGGATCCAGGGCTTACCTTCATGATTGCCGTTGGTTTCGGAGGTCCAGTTGCAGGGAGATCGTCCCCAGAACTATCACCATCCCATGGTCGCTTTCCTTTCTTCTTGCTAGAACTCTTTTTCCTCTTGAGCGGCGGCGGTGGTGGTATAGCCTTACAGACAGTGCATATCGGTATCTCCTTTGCGAAAATTGCCTGTTCAATCTCAGTTCCAGGGACTTTTCGATGGCACTGGAGACAGGAAGCCGTTGCAAAACTTCCATGGCACCGGAGGACTTTCTGTACTCCCAATTTAGACTCAAGGGTATCAATGTTCTGCGAATCAGTCAGTTAATTGCGCAGTGGCTCTTCAAAAGCCGTTGATATGCTTGCCTGGGTATAGTTTCGCAGGAGCTGTGGAAAGGATGGTTAGTTGAGGCGGATCCAAAGGATGACTGGCAAGATACATACGACCGATCTGTCCTCTAAGAGCTTAATGAAGCGATGACACGGGGAAGGGATAAAATTTGACGGGTAAATTTGGCTAAAAGGTTGAAGACGATGAGCGTAGTTGTTGAAGCTAGGTTAGTTGTTGTATCGCACCTTGCAAATGAACTGATTGAGAATATGTCAGTATCTACTCCCCTCGAATTCTATTTGGTACACTCACTAAAATACTTCGGGATGTTCTTTGAAATAATGGATGTCAAACCTGGGGTGCGGTTTCTGTTACTCATGAACAGCAGGGGTAATAACATGCGACAGCTCACATTTGCTGAGGGTCGTCCAGCTCGTACTTTCCCTCGCGGTTAAGCGTTGCGTAAAGACCGTTGGCGGACCTGAAGTCGGCTGCGGGAGAGAAACTTAGTTTCAAGCCTTAGTGGGCGCTGCGAAGGAAAGGACTCACGAATTCCGCAGGAGACTGAGATACCAGCTCCCGTTAGAATTATGATCCGCTTCGAGGTTCGAAGCAAGGAAAGAACGTCATCGACCGTATTATATTGCGGTAATCTCTCTCTTCGCCTTAGACTACCGGATGAAAACCCGACAGGTCAACTTCTGCTACCAAGGGCGCGTCGGTGGGACGGATCGCTTACATTCTGGTCAGGCAGACTTTGAGCAGAGGGAGTAGCGTCATGTCATCAATATCGGCTTTAGGAGGCTGGGTCTGCTCGTGAGGCGGGAAGCTTAGGTTTAAAAAAGGGGGGAACCCTTGCAAGACGAGAAAGGGCACAAGGGCTCCACATACCAACAAGACACCAAGTCCAAGCAGAAGTTGTCGAATAGGTACCGCACGATGGATGACATACTCCCTGAGCCATGCGACCATTCCTACGCCAGCGATGGGCTAAGTGAACCCAAGGCTCAGAGGAGACGTTGAACCCGAATGCCTCACCTTCTTCCTTCAGGTGGTTGATCATCCTTTCGACCTCTTCGTCCGGGAACATTTGTAACGCTACAGACAGTCACAAGATGAATATCGACTGGCCGTGCTCGCAGATTAAATATGCATGCGCGTATTGCTTGCCTTGTTCGAGCTGGTGCTTCATGTCGTCGTTCATCTCTGGATGCTCCTCACCCTCGCTGTAGTCCTCTGCCTCATAACCGTCACTGTCTACATCGTAGGAGAGGTCAATAGGAGCTTGTTTTGTGGCGGCGACTGAAGGAGTAGACGCCTTGGACGAGGATCGAGACGAGGCCGGGGCTAGCCTCATGGTTGGGTAGGTGGTTGTAAGAAAACAGGGCCAGAAGCATCCATGAGCCACACATCAAATTACTAGCAACCACTACACTTTGGTATGCGTCGGAATCCACATTGGCCGGTTTACCCTCCACCGCCCAATCCGGGCTACCAAATTATTTCAATGTATTACTTAACTAACATATCAAGAGTAGCATTCGTCTCTACTAGCGCAGGGGTTAGAATCTCAGCTCAACCTATAGCGAGCTATCTATTATGACCAAAGACTTCAAAGACGAAAACCTCTCAAACCATGCGGATTTTCAACCGGCTCCGCAACCGCCGAGACTTCTGTTCTGCTGACCAAGCGCCCGGCGTCACACAAAGCTCGGGTAAGAGGATCGAATCTCAGCGGAGGGGTTTGCGAGCGTGTCGTTGTCTCCGATACCGCACATCATCGAGAACAAGCGAGGGAGTTCCGGCTCGATACAGCCCTCTGACGATTGACCGGTTGCTTGCCAAAAACCGCTAAACGCTGACGCCGGACCGCTGGGAGATTTTCGGAAGGTCGTTTCGCGGGAGACGGTACGGAAGAGCGTGTCGGAGGGACTGATGGACCAGCTCATAGTTGGAGTGCGAAGCGGGGTTCTCGGGACACGGTCTTCCCGCTCCTTCGAAGGCGTTTTCGGGCTCTGATCAGCGGGAGGGCGATCGCGCAATTCGCTTTCTGATAATCTTTGCGAGGAGACCTGATGAGGGAGTAAGGGGCGAAGTAGATGATCCATGCTTGGGTTTTTGACAGGTTGAGGGAAAAGCAAGGGATCTGTGTAGTCGTCTGGTGTGGTCATCCAATCGGCGGGATCGAGGCCAGCAAAGAAGGTAGCGGAACTGTCAAGAGCTTTGCTAGCGTTGAGCGCATGAGAGCCAGACTGGCGGCGTTTAGCAGAAGATTTGGCAAAAGACGAGCGCGATCCGGAGGGACGACCTGCGGACGCACGGCGCTTGGACGTTTCGAATCTTGCAGAGAGCCGGCGTCGAGAGGCACTCATGGGCTTTTGAGAGAGTTGAGGAGCACGAGCTTCAGCGCCTATGTGGAAGGGAGATGCTAGCAGTCGCTTAGAAGAGTTGCGTCTGGAGTTCGTGTGTGAGTTTTGTCGAGCACTCCCCCTCCGAGTCGCGGTGGAGGGTCCGACAGCGGACTTTTCATCGCACTCGTGCCTCGTAGGGATACGTAGACTAACGCGTCTCACTCCGCGATGACCATCGCGACCTGGAAGCTCTGAAGTGTCTGTAATTCGTGATAACTTTAGTAAGTGACAGGATGTGTTTATTCAGAGCCAACGACGGACCCGCTTGCTTGTCGACTCTCCTCCGCTTTGTAGCGTCCTGCTGCAGCTGACACGATTGACGAGCATGTATGACAGTAGGAGGAAGCACGTCGACTGTGATACCTTCGGTGGTTGGGCTGGGATAGGATCGTTTCATGGCGTCTGAGCGATGGTGGAAGCAGTCCAACCCCGAACTTCAGATCTGCTTTGTTTATTTACCTCCTTCGGAGGCACGTGCTGCAATACGGGGCGGATAAGTTCAGACCGTTCCATGTTAAAGAGTCCGTTGAGGGTAACCCACAAAACAGCGATGGAATGCGAGAAATAACAGGAAACAGCGCTATTACAACGATGGGCAGATGCAAGGAATGCAAGTGAAGGCGAAGGCGAGAGAAAAATTAATGGACGAGAATGAAGGAGAGGATCCAAACATGGATAGATAATAGCTACATAGAAGGGTATGAAAGAGGAGAGAGAGAGAGAGAGAGAGAGAGATGCGATGTCTACAAGCTCCTACATGATCAGGCATTTGGTTTCTGAGGCACCATATCCATTTGTTCCTTTCGGGCGGGCACCTATTGATACGCGGGCGGCTTCATAGAACACCTCATTCACGCCTCGATTATGTTTCGCGGAACATTCTGAACGAGCCCGAGGAAGGAAGAAGTAAGCCGAAAATGCGAGGATCGACGTCAAAGAGAAAGCGCACCAAGATAGCGAGAAGCCCGTATCCGACGCGCGACAGCTAAGCCCTCTTCGTACTACACGTTATAGCGTGGCAATGTCAGACAATGGGGCAGTTGAAGGGGACTTCCTGCTCACCTCCACGGGTCGTAGACTCGCCCTCCCAAGTCGTTCGACTGTGCCCGGATCTTCGCGCATATCGCATTTCAAAGCTAGTTCATGAACTAAGCATTAGATCGACGATCAATTGACTCAAGTTTGATTCAGTCCTCACCAACGAGAACAACCTGATGGCGGCGGAGGATCCGAAGTAATTGAGCGACTTAGCCGTCATATGACGTACGTTCTAGGTACATACCTTAACGCCCGGACAAAACTAGGTACAAGTGAAAATAATCAGACATCGAAGCTAAATGCAAAGAAATAAAGAGGATACGCACTTCGAGGATCTCATCGACCCATTTCGCCTCGATGTTCTCCAAAGACGTGGGATTGTCGACCTGAGCCATAAACCCGAGTTTAGAGACGAAGAGCGCCAAGAACCTGAAACGGCTTTACCGAAAAACACATCATCACCACATGGGTCTCAGCATAGCTCAGTGATCGTAGTCTGTCGAAATCTTCCTGGCCTGAAAACGTCGGAAGAGCCTAATTTCAGTTTCGCCCGAGCCCGTAGGGTCCTCCGCGTCGCGAAGTCTTACCGGCCGTATCCCATAACGACAGTTCCACCAACTGGTCATCAACTTTGATATCGTGGACGTAGTTTTCGAATACGGTCGGCTCGCTGATTGAACGGAGACAAAGAGTCATTAGTGGCTGAAGCTGTACAGGAGGTGGTGAAAGGGAGGTGGGCGGCTCCGCAACGCACTAGACTTGGATGAAGGTTCCCCGGGTAAAGACGTTGCAAAGAGAGGTCTAGGGAGCGGGCGTTCGGATGTTAGCGTGAGTGTTGAAGAAAAGCGGCATGTTGACGTAGTGTTTGGTTGTGAGCCCCGCGAGGTGCAGGACATTGCGTCCTTGGGATTGAACGTGAAAATGGCCGAGAATAATACCGACCTTGCCTACTGCACCATCCCCGACAACGACGAGCTTCCTGTTAACCTGGACCGGGGAGTTTGGAGCGCGTCGTTCGGGCGGTTAGCAATGCGCAGCGTTCCATTGGGTTTTCCCAACTCACTGGCTTGCGATCTCTCCCGTATGTCGCGGCTGGGTCGCTGCTTCGGCTTTCTCCACAAAGAGACACCATTTCGAATGACTTGCGAACGTCGAGAAAGAGAACTGCAGGTTGGGATGCGGTTGTCGGGGGCGGTTGGGGTGAGGTTTAACTAGACGAAATGGAAATGGGCGGTGCAAGTGTAAGGGGAGTTCTCTCGCGTCCACTTCCGGACATCCGATATCACCGTCTCAGTCTAACACCGTATTCTTACGCGAACCGCTACCACAAAAGTCAATGGCATCTCCTTTCCCCCAAGACGGCCAGCAAGCTGCTGCAACACCCCAGAACCAAGTTGGAGAAGCCTCAGGCTCTCAACTAGGCTCGTCAGCAGTCCCATCTCAAACTCAGCGGCGAGCCGATGAGCTTGCTCGAAAGGACCGGACCCTGGCAGAATTTATGCTTCTGCTCGACGATTATGAGCCTTTGGTGAGCATCTCCTGGAGTGTCGCACATTAGATGATAACTCAATGTGATCTCTAGATACCGAACGAAGTAACAGATTACTACCTCCAGCGTGTTGGTTTTGAATGCGACGATGTCCGCTTGTAAGGCACTAGCAGTCGGAGTTTTCTCTCCCGCCACTGAAAGCCTTCTTACCAGGAAACGTTTGCTGTCGCTAGCAGCTCAGAAATTTGTCTCTGACATCGCATCTGATGCTTATCAACACGCTCGCATTCGGACAAACGCTCAACCGTCGGCTCGTGGTCGACCTACCGCTGGGGACAAAGCCGGCGGTGCTGCTGGATCCTCAGTCTCAGCAAAGGTATACCATTGCCGTATGTTTCCTCTCGTATCTCTGTCTTAACTGTTCTCTCGTTTCCAGGATAAGACGAAGACCGTTCTCACCATGGACGACCTCAGCGCCGCTCTCGGCGAATACGGCATCAACGCTCGGAAGCCCGAATTCTACTTATAATTCACTATATTTTTTGACTTTGTCGCTGTGCGCCTACGTTACACCTTGTCTCGACATTACGCAACGACTTTCTCTACTCCCGGAGGGAGCACGTATCCACCTTGCCTTCGCACCTTTCCATGCCCTTGTATCAGTATCATCATACCACCGAATCGCATTCGCTTTCCTCACCTCATCAAATATCTTCATTTCGAGCGAAGTTTTGTCTTGTCCCCACAACTCGCTTTCAAGTTTTCCGTCCCGAACACATCTTGCCACCTCATCGGCTTGGAAGTGCCATCCGCCGCCAACGAGCTTAGACTCAAACTCGTATTCCTTCTCTTCCGCAATGTCGTTTGATCCCTCCTTGGCCAGCTTCTGGACTAGGAACTTGTTTGGCCGATAACTCGGCTGTTGGATTGATTAGGCGGAAAACTCTCCCCAGAGGTGATGAAGATACTTACGCGCGGCACTATAATATTTCCGTTCGTGAATCGCATTATCACCGCGTTTTCAGGAGAGGCGATCGTGATCCCGCATGATAGAATGGCTTGGGCGTCCAGTTGCTCAAAGTCGAGGATGAAGACGGTGCTGCTGTCCACTCCAGTGAGTTTCGTCTTAAGCATGGTACCGGTGATTCGCGACGGATGTCGCTTCTCGTTTTTCGGGTCTTCGTACAGTGCTAAGATTGCCCAAATGAGTGGGTATGGTCCGAGGTCCAGTAATCCTCCGCCGCCAAGCATCGGATCCAAGATACGATGTGTCTTGGGGATGTCTAAAAAACCCTTCAGCTACCGGCAAGAGCTTCGGCCATTGAACCTACTGTTGATGTCGAAGTTTCCTGAGAGATCAGCATGCCTGAAAATGAAAGAGCGTGCTAAGCCTCGCTCCTTTCGCTGCAAAAGTTTCATACGCACAAGACCCGAAGCTGGCCCAGCGCCCCGCTCGCAATAATCTCCTTCATGGCTCTCGTGACAGGCAAAAACCGAGTCCACATCGCTTCCATCAAGAACACGTTCTTCTCTTTCGCCAGTTTGACGAGAGCCTCCCACTCAGCTTGATTCGAGGTTGCCGGCTTCTCAACGAGGACGTGCTTGCCAGCGTTGATGGAGGCGACCGCACAATCGTAATGATGAGTATGAGGGGTACCTGTTTCGCTCCTATGTTATTTTGTATTTGGGAAGAGAGGACACAAATCATCATCACCGATGTAAATCGCATCAATGTCCTAAATAGTCAACGCTCGACGTCAGGGTCTCCGCTGGTTTGACTAGTATAGTGCCAGCCATACCGAGGCGTTCGCCACCTCTTCATAGCTTCCATAGGCTTTAGCCTCTCCATGCGCTTCACCTGTGATGTATTTGTCGATCCATTCCTGAGCCTTCTTCGCATCGCGCGACCCAACTCCTGTGACTTTGTGAGCGACGTCATGGACATCCCGACTTGCAGTCACAGTATCAGAATCACGTCTGTGTTCATATCTGGTAGAGACCAAGTTACTCACGTGGATGGATCTAACAGGATATCCTAATCAAATCGTCCCAGGAAGGGTGGTCGATTCAGCATTAGAAGGGTCTGAATGTTCCTGGCAAGCTGACCTTGACGAAGCATGACGAGATCCATCCAGCACCCATAATTCCCCATCTCAGAGTATGAGCCATATTGTATATCTTAGTCTAGAGTAATACAGCAGACTAGAAAGGTGGTCGTAAAGTACTTATAGTCCCACCAAGACGGAATCATGTTGACCGTCAAGTCGGATTTCAACCGATAATTACCCGCATACCTCCACTTCCGCTTAGCCCTAGGATTCGTCCATCCTTTCTAAGCCCGCCAAGCCGGCATCAGCCCCGGATACCTTGCTGTTTTTGGCCGATTGGAGATTGTCGAGCAGCATGTCGATGTCAGGGGAGACGATGAATCGCCGTTCGACGTTCCCGAAGACAGACATTCGTTGTTTCTGCAAATCGACGTGCACAATCTGCTGAAGGAATGATGGATGCGTGGCAGCTGTGACCTAAAGAGAGGAACGGTGATTCAGAATCAGATGAGAGAGTCTGTCGTCTATCTCGACGGTCTCCGTACATCTAGAACGATATCCTTGCCGAAGCGCATCTTGACCGCTCCGCTTTTATAAACCTCGAGTTGACCCGCAATCCCTTCAGCCCCGCGAGGTGCAGCTTTTTCCTTGCTTTTACCCTCTTCTTCGGTCTCTTCCTTCACCTTGACGTCTGCAGCCCAGGTCACGCTTTTTGCCTTGCCTTTGTCGTCATCACCGGACTTTTTCGATTCACCAACGCCATCAACTTGCATGGGGTCTTCTGTGGTCATATCGATATCGGGAACGAAAGAGGGGAATGGATGGGGGAATTGGAAGAAGTATAGCGGCTCTGCGGATTCGTCGAACTGGAAACAAAGACTGTCAGAGAGGCGAGTTGAGGCACTCCCAGGACCCCGCTAACCTCCAAGCTGCGGAAGGCATTCTTGCGTGTAAAATGCTCCGCTAGGTCCTCCATCTCCTCTTCATCATCACTTTCGCTTAGATCTAAAGCATTTTTCATGTCTTTTCCTTCAGGGTCTTCGGCATCGAGGACCATGGCTTCACCCTGCACTGCAGAGAGGACTACAAATCAGAGTACTGATATAAAAGCTGATTTTGGAAATTTACCTGCGTCCTTCTTAGCATTGCGCTTTTCTTCTTTCTTTACTCTTGCCTTTTCAGACCGACTTTTCAGTGCAACCGGGGCGTTGTAATCCAGTGTCCAGACTCGCTGCATGTCTACCTTGCCAGGTGCACCTTCCTCATCTGATACAGCGTCTTCATCGTCTTCCAGCTCTTTCTTTGAGATTCCCCGCCCCCCGATGTCTGGTGCGGCAGTTTGTGAAAGTCCTGAACCTCCGGCGGGCATATTCGCCGGGCCCATCAAACCAACGGCACTCCCACCACCCGCAGGTTTTCTGTATGATTCAGAGCTACCTGAAGCTGCTGGTCCCAGAGCAAAAGGTCCACTTGCCACCATCTCGACATCCCCTCGGCCGCGGCTGACACCTGGTCCGCCACGACCCCGACCACGTCCTCCACGACCAGCTCCCTCGGCAGGCGTAGACGGTCCAGCGACGGGTTCGGACTGAGTCGAAAGACGTTAGCTACGTAGCTAATCAATGAGGTTTAGGTCACTCGTACTTGTGGATCAGCTCTATGAAAAGAATCAAATTTATTTGTCAGGTAAAGGTTGAGCGACACTGACATGGGTTGACTCACTGTTGGACTCGCCGCCGGACAGGGACAGCGGGTAAAAAGGTCATTTTGGGTGCTCCGGTCCTCGTGAGACTCGGGCCACCTGATGGCGCTCCTGCTGGGGCAGCAGTGTTCCCAATTGCCCGTGAGCCAAGTGCTGGAGTGGTTCCTAATGGCCGGATACTACCGAGAGGTCTATTGAGGCCAGAAGGTCCTGCAACAGGCTGGGAAGAAGTAGCCTTGTTATCTGTAGAGTTTCGTTTGCTGTTGTCATCGTTGGCAGACATCGTAATGAGCTTTAGGATGGAACGACAGACGAAGTCCAACGGCGCGGGGGGGCGGGGGAAGTTCTATGCTGATGTAATCGATCGGCGTTCCTGTGTGGTCTGGCATTCGACAAGATTGAGCCCAGCAGCGTTAGTCGAAATGACGCAGCGACAAATATCGATGAAGATCGAATATATGTGCTGGTAGATGTGCACTGATGACCATGTGTGGACAGACGGTCGAGCTACCAGGAGGCAAGCGCCTAAGGCAGCTTGTCCATATTTATCAGACATTGCAGTCTCGGCCAGACCGGATCCTTCAACGCTCCGCCTGAATAGGCAATCTCACCATTCATCTCTCCTTTGATCTACACGAATATCTAAGCGGTTTGGCACTGTATAAGTCCCCTCTAGCTGAAATCACTGAGAAATGGCCACCATCTCAACAAGCCTTCGGGCATATAAAGAGCCATCCAGGGAAGACCATACCAGACTGTTCTTCGCGTTACCCCCGGAAGAGAAGGCTGGAGATGTCGGAGCAGGAATGGGCGGAGAGAAGATGGAAATCAATGCTGTCTTAACGCTACAGCACCAGGAAGATTCATTCGTAAGTCGCCTGCAGCCCCTGACGATCCCTCGACTTCTGATATATACCCATCATCCAGGCTGGTAAACTATATCTCTTCCCTCCGTTCCTCTGCTTTATATCCCTGGATCGTAAATCGGTTCGATTTACTATACCATTGTCAACTATACGACGGGTTGAGCGGTTGAATTCGCGGGCTGGGGTATTTGCACTCAGCTTGGTCCTATGGCATGGCATGAAGATCGTGAGTCACCTAGGGTACTCTCAAATCTGTGAGCTCGGAAAACTAAGTAGCTCTATAGGTTGTTCAATTAACTTCGATGCGGTCGACGGCCGACGCGTTCTGTGACCGCCTCCGCGATGGTCTCAAAGTCGAGCTTCAGCTTGGACAAATGAAGCAGGTGAAACCCTTCGCAAAGACTCTATACTCCGAAACACTCTGCTCCGCTCCGTTACCGGCAGAGAAATCTAAAGATGGGGAAACGTCCCCCCTTGTCGATGTCAGCACCACTGCCGCGGCCGCCAAGGTCGGAGCTGAGGATGCCGACGAAGGTGGGGAGTATCACAGGGGCCTTGGTGCCGAGTTCAAATTTCCCGGAGATGCAAAGAAGTGAGTGTTGTTTTCTTATGGGCGATATAAATACTCATATCTTGCTAGGCTTCGCGAGGCCTCGAAGATAAAGCTATGGACAGCCTACTTACGAGGTGAGCTTCCGATCATCCTCCTGACTGAGGATAAAGGACCAAGCCATTTCCGTAGCACACGGGCGCCATCTCACCCTCACCCGGTACCCCCAATGCACACGACTTATACAAGTCGGCCTACCAAACCGGTTGCGAGGAGAGATGTGGGAGACCCTGTCAGGCTCGCTGTATCTCCGGTTCGCGAACCCAGACGTATATCAGTCACTTTTGAAGGAACACGCCGGCAAGACGTCAATGAGTACCGAAGAGATCGAGAAGGACTTGAACCGGAGTTTGCCCGAATACGCGGCCTATCAGTCGGACCGAGGCATTTCGAGTCTCCGCAGAGTCTTGACGGCGTACAGTTGGAAGAATCCGGAATTGGGATATTGTCAGGCAAGTGGGTTTGAGGATGCGTTGGAAAGCTGTAATCGCTGACTTTGGGATATTCTTGCTCTTTAAGGCCATGAATATCTTGACAGCTGCAATTTTGATGTGAGTGAGACGGCGGTGTTTCTGATTGCAACCTAACCCCGGAATTTAAGTTACATGTCCGAAGAGCAGGCCTTTTGGCTACTTGAAGTACTTTGCGACAGACTTCTTCCGGGATATTACAGGTGTGTACATCGGAAGGTGCGACAAACTAAAGACTAACCACGTTCGAAGTCCCTCTATGCACGGCACTCTCCTGGACCAACGGGTCTTCGAGGGGCTAGTTCAGAGATGCCTTCCACTCATCCACGACCATTTCACAAGCGTAGACGTTCAGCTATCAGTGGCATCGCTGCCGTGGTTCCTCAGCTTGTACGGTGTAGTATCGAACTTTTGGAGAGCTCGAAAGCCAATGCGATACATCTTCTTAGGTTCATCAACAGCATGCCTTTGATCTTCGCTTTCCGTGTCATCGATTGCTTCTTTGCTATGGGCCCAAAGGTGCTGTTCCAAGTGGGGTAAGCGGGTTCTTTATACATAGCCTCTCCCAGATGTTCTTACCTTGTGTTCGTCTTAGTCTAGGTGGGTTACAACCCCGCAACGGTATCAAACCCACTGATTTTCGAGGATGAACACAGCGATACTCAAGATAAACGGGGAAAAGCTCCTTGAAATTCAGGATGACGGTGCTTTCATCAGGTACGGAAATCCACTCCCCTAAAGGCGATGCGACTGACGCGAGGTTATCCATAGCCTCATGCGCGACTACTTCAGCTCTCTCGGCGACTCCGCCCATCCCAATGCCTCCGACCCGCGCGTCAAGAACATCACGAACTTCCAGGAACTCCTCCTCGTTGCTTTCAGAGAGTTCTCCATTATCACCGACGAGACGATCATCTCCGAACGCAAGAAGTACAGAGCCGGCGTAGTGACGACGCTCGAGTCGTTCTCGAAGCGAGCGGCCGTTCGGAACCTCAAGTTCACGGGGAGGTTTAGCAAGGAGCAGTGTGGGGCGATATACGATTTGCTTTTTAAAGCGATTTGGGAGGAGCCGCCGAGGGGGAACGGTGTTACTGGGAGTGTGGATTCGATGGGTCGACCCGAGACGAGGATCAGCATGAACACGTTTAAGCTATTCTTGTCGTACGTTGCTTCGTGGGCGCGGGATGAGCTTGTTGTCTCCAATGGCTTTCAGGTACCTGGGGGTGCTACAGAGTAAAGCCCGAAACTGACCGCCTGCATTATATAGCAACGCATTCAAAAAGATGTTGCGGACCAGTTCGTCTCCTATCCTGCTTGCGCCGGGCTCTGCTTCGCTGACGTCGACTCCTGCTAGTGCCCTCATCAACCGGTTATTCTACTCCTGGGACTACAGCTCTAAAGGCGCTCTGTCACTCCAGGTGCGTGAACTTATATAACGAACCTCGCTGTTTCGACTTACGTTGCTCATCCAACAGGACATCGTCATGGGTCTCGAAGGTGTCATGTTCAATGACCTCATGTCGAATATCGAGTGGTTCTTCAAACTGCATGACAAGGACAAGGATGGCTCGCTGTCGAAGGACGAGGTACTGCAGCTATCTGAATCGTTACTGGTGGGTGGGACATCATCTCATCAATAAGAAGGAGGATTGACATGTTTTCGAAACAGTTCATCTTCCGCAATGAACCGGGTGATGCTTATCTGGGAGCTATTAGTCGGTTCATGACCAACGCGTTCGAATACGGCGATTCCCTGTTGGAAAAGGCGGACGGTACCACAGAAGATTCAGAGAACGGTCCTACAAATCGACCATATCTGACTTTGCCAACGTAAGCCTACTGACGTCTCAGCGAAGCTCAGAGTCTGATGGTCTTTATCAGGTTCCGCATGGTTGTACTCGCTGACGAAATTCTCGAGTCGTTCTTCGATACGGACCTGTCTGCGTCTTTCCGATTTGATGAGCCAGCAGTACCCGTGCCGGAAGAGCCTGCTGGACTTCTTGGAGGCCTCATGTCTACAATCCTCACGAAGGAGAACAAGAGCCTGTTCAATCGCGTTGCAGACGAAATTGGCAAAAGCATTGGCAAGCATCAGGTAACGCCCTACTTCTAGCCTGCACTTTGTCTCGATTGCTCATGCTAGGAACCATCGTAGGTCGATCACAAGCCGGCCATTGGGAAGCTCGGGAAGGAGGTCGCGCTTCAAGAGCCTAAGCCACGGGAATCGCTGGTCACGCCCGTTCAACGTTCTGCATCATCTGGTACAGCGGTATCGGCATCTTCACCGGAGCGACCGACATCCTCGTCGGCTCAAGCTACGCCGGATGTGTCGCAACTCTCATTATCTACGTCTTCGACATCACCAATCACTCCGCTGATCCCGTCGACGATAGTGATGCAGAGACAGACTTTCGCCATTGACACCGCCAGGGATGATGATGAAGAAGAGGACTCGATGTATGCTATTGGAGGGGATGATGACGTGATGGATGAAGTGGACGCTTTCCTTGAGGCTCATGATTCGGGACTGACGGATGCTCAGAAGGCTGAGGCACAAGGTGAGTGGAAAAGGAGGCAAAATTAAGGGCGGTATCTGATGTCCTTTCCATTTAGGACTGTTGAGTGCATCCCCTGTGGGAAAGAAATAGCTGCAGGTTGGTCGTTAAAGTACATAAAAATGACGTTTTAGAGAGCGAGATAGAAAA